>JAQJVL010004906.1:0-40076 GCA_035578905.1 Stictocephala bisonia
ATTAGATAACATGATTTGATTGATTATTAGTTTGAAGAGAGTGCTTTTAACATTTTTTATGTGTAATAAGGCCATAACTTATCGTACTGAGTACATAGTCTTAAATACCAGGTTTTATCATTTGTCTAATGTTGTCAAATCAAAGTGATTAATTGAAAACTTAATTTGTAATTTTTATGTTATTTTATGTTATTTTATTTTATTTTATTTACTTGCTTCATTACAGGTTGAACCCAATTACAATGAAAGCAGTACTACTAAATAAAGTGTCCATTGTGGGTCTTCATGAAAAATACAAAAAAAAAATAAACTATTAATCAAATTAACACTATGAATTAAATAAAGTAACAGCAAACACAACACCTAATAAATTAATTCAGGAAATTAAACTATGCTACTTGTTAACAAATTCATGCCTCAAGCAAAAAAATATATATGCATCTAAAATAACAATATAGACAAATTGAATAGATAAAAGCCAATACAAAAAATAATTCAATTATACCAGAATAACAATAACATTAATAATATAAACAACGAATAGATATAAAGCAAATATAACAATAATTTAAATATAACAAAATCACAATAAAATTAATAATATAAATAAAAGATAGATCAAAATCAAATACAATAAATAATTCAATTATTCCAGAACCACAATAAATAACTCATGCAGTTTTTCTTAAAACTTGTGATAGTATCACTGAAAATATCGATATTATTGCCCATTATTGAGTTATATGATCTCATCATCCGCAACAGCGGCGAGGAGGAAAGCATGACCGTTCGGCAATAAGGTATATTAAAAATTAATTTATTTCTACTGTTAAAATTTTGTACTCTGAAACAAACAGCACCCAGACTTCCTGCATCGTCTATTTTTCCCCGGACCAATTTATACAAGAACATGAGTTCTAGTACCCTTCTCCTCAGTCTGAGACTCTCAAACCCAAACAGACGCAATAACTCATCATATGGAACTAAAAAGGTATAAATATTAAATTTCTTAAAAAATAAATATCGTAAAAATCTTTTTTGTATTTTCTCCAAACTTTCTTCATAAGTTAATCATAATTTAATCTAGTATAAGAGATCCCTTTTCAGATTTTATTCTATATACTGTACCTGCTGTTTTTAACTGTCAGTATGATATTGCTGTGTACTAATCAGTTTAACTGTTTCCAAATGTGTCATCGTTAAACTTTTAAAATTAATCAATCTCTTGAATACCTATATTTACTGTAATTGTTTTACTTTTTGTCATTCTTTTCATTCTCCTTGCTTTGACCCTGCACTGAACTCTTTGTATATGTAATAAAGATTAATTAACTATTTAATAAATAAAGAGTTTCTGTATATGCTTACTACTATAGTGAATTTTTTATTTTATACTAAATTTACTACAGAAGTCAAATCTATTTAAATGATAAATCGTGTTTGCTATTTGCTCCATCTGCCTCTTCCTCCACTTCTCTGCCCTCCTCACACTCCTCCCTATCTCATGCTTCAACTCTCATTCCTCCTTTTTTATAAATTGTTTGCCTATCCAACACAATTAGATGTTGAGGTTCTATTGGTAGGCCTACTATCTTAAAAGATACAACTTATGTATTTTTGATACGATTTTCAATCTCATGAATAAATTCATCTAATTCTAATTTTGTCTTCTATACATGTGATTGTTATAGAAAAGCAATTTATAAAAAAACAAACAACACAATATTTTGACAGGTATCAACTTGTTCTTCTTCTAGTTGTTATTGCTTTATCTTACAATTAAATTCAAATAAAAAGAACAAAATATGAAAAAGTTATCTATAATCTATAAAAGGCAAAGCCCTGGCTAACTCACTCCTCACTAATTCTCCAATTTCTCATGTGGGTAGAGAGCTGAAAAGTTGTACACTGTTTCTTTAGGAGTTACTAGCTGTACCCGCCCGCTTCGCCGGTCATAATATTGAGTTTGATTTAGAACCTAATAGCTGAAAGAATTCGAGCATTTTTGCTTCTTCTACCAATATTAGATTTTTTAGGAGGCATGTCATAAAAAGTAAACTGCAAAACAAATAATTATTTATTTTTTATTTTCACGTTTCACCACATGTTTTAATTACCGAGGAAAAAAGGTTAACACCAAATACAGATCACCTGATCAAGTAAAAGTAGTGTGTGCTACACTCTCAAGGTCAAATGTAGAACTACAATAAAAAAACATATACAGTACTGTTGTTGTGAGAACTTCAATCTGCTTATGGTATGTGAAACTACATTAAACCACACAGTCATATGTTTTTTGTAAACAATTCAGATTTTCCATTTGAATAACATGGGATCTTTAGGAGCCCGTGGGGCGGGACCCTGTGGACGGATCTGCATCAAACTTCACAGAAACCATCTCAGGAGTATACAGGACAACATCCTAAAGTTTCATGGCGATCGGTTGAATGGTTTGGCAGCGCATAAACTTCAAACATATACAGGGTGTCTCTGAACTCTCTGATTTCAGCTATAATATGTTGTTCCTAGTTCATATGGGATACTAAATATCATATTTAAACTGTCCAAAACTCCTTGTCTATCCGTACAGCCGCCATTTTGTTTTTTTTACTAATTAATTTGTATCTCAAGAACTATACGTTGTATTGAGCTGAAACTTTGCACTGCTCTTTATTGCATAAAGAAGTATTTACGAAAAAAATACTGTTTTTCTCTCTTTAACATTTTCAAAATGGCGGCCATGTAAAATTTTTAACCTTAAATAAGTCAAAAACCAAAAAATACTAAAAAAATTATACAGAACAATCTTTTTTAGAGGATTTAATTATAAAATTAAAAATAGTACTTTTTTAAAAATCGCATGAAAAATAACAAAGAAAACTTAAATTTTGTAATACTATGTACAGTACTCTGTGCCGAGTCCAGATGTTGTATTACAATAACAGGAAACAGGAAATAGCTTATAACAGCTGATTAACCAAATGTTACAAACCCAAATTTCATTGTTGTATTAATCATATGATTTAAATTTTAGTGTAACATTACATATTAGAATGTTCTTACATAACCTATCACCAGAAGTACCAATATTGTTATTCGTAAATTTTAACTGTGTGCTAATATTATTTATTATTTGTAACTTTAAGTCTCTGCTAAAATTGTTATTTGTAAGTTTAACTGTGTGCCAAATTGATTTTGATGGCTAATTACAATAATGAAGAATATTGTGATATGCATTTTTTCTACGGTGCTGCTTTTGGAAATAGATACGAAGCAAGAAGATTGTATGCTGAACGTTTCCCAAATAGACAATTGCCGAGTGCGAATACTTTTATGCAGTACACAACAGGCTGCGTGAAACTGGAAAGTTTGATGTAAATATGGCTGACACTGGTAGAGAAAGAATAATACGTTCTATTGAGTTTGAGGAAAATGTAATTAAAAGGTTTGAGGAAAATCCCTGTACAAGTACATGATCAATAGGTAAAATGTTAAACGCAAGCAAAGATACTGTCTGGCGGGTACTTAAAGAACAACAGCTGTATCCATTTCACTTACAAAGAGTACAAGCACTTGAACCTAGAGACTACCCACTACGTGAAGAGTGTTGTCGCTGGTTCATCCATAAGGTAACAGATAACCCAAACTTTCTGAAAAATGTACTTTTTACTGATGAATGTTCCTTTAACCAAGAAGGAATGTTTAACTCCAGGAACAGCCATGTGTGGGTCCAAGAAAATCCGAAGGAAGTCGCTTTCAGAGGATTTCAACGTCGGTTTTCAATAAATAAATGTTTGGGCAGGTATTCTAGGGGACAATATTGTAGGCCCTTATATTTTCCCTCAAAGATTGACTGCAGCTACATATCTTGTATTTTTAAGAGATATACTCCCTGACCTGTTGGAAAATATTACTTTGGAACAAAGAATTAACATGTGGTTTCAGCATGATGGTGCACCTGCTCACTTTGGGGAAATTGTACGTAACCATCTAAATGCGACGTGTGGCCAACAATGGATTGGAAGAGGGGGACCAATATCGTGGCCTTCAAGGTCACCCGACTTGACACCACTGGATTTTTATTTTTGGGGAAGAATGAAAGAGTTAGTTTATTCAACACCTGTTGATAACGCAATGGATTTGGCAGGTAGAATTGTAGAAGCCGCAGCTGTAATACAGGAGAACAATGAATTTGCACAGGTGCGAAGATCACTAACGCAACGTTTCACATTGTGTAATGAAAATGGAGGAGGACATGTTGAGCAACTATTGTAATGTAGAAGTAGTTTGTAAGTTTTTTATTGCTCTTGGTAACTAAATTTGTTGTACAGATATTTTATTATCAGCGTTTTCCTGTTATTGTAATACTCGTACAACATCTGGACTCGGCACAGAGTACTGTACATAGTATTACAAAATTTAAGTTTTCTTTGTTATTTTTCATGCGATTTTTAAAAAAGTACTATTTTTAATTTTATAATTAAATCCTCTAAAAAAGATTGTTCTGTATAATCTTTTTAGTATTTTTTGGTTTTTGACTTATTTAAGGTTAAAAATTTTACATGGCCGCCATTTTGGAAAGTTAAAGAGAGAAAAACAGTATTTTTTTCGTAAATACTTCTTTATGCAATAAAGAGCAGTGCAAAGTTTCAGCTCAATACAACGTATAGTTCTTGAGATAAAAATTAATTAGTAAAAAAAACAAAATGGTGGCTGTACGGATAGACAAGGAGTTTTGGACAGTTTAAATATGATATTTAGTATCCCATATGAACTAGGAACAACATAATATAGCTGAAATCAGAGAGTTCAGAGACACCCTGTATATATACAAGCATCCTCTTTTATAAATATAGAAATATGACTACTAAAGTATGTTCATCTTGATAAAATACTCCTAAGGGGTAGAAACAGCTCTTAAAATATTGTTCCATAAGGATAACATCGAGTTGAATGTAGTAATTTAATATCAGCTGTTTTGTAAATAAATAAACATATTTTTTTTGTATGTTTGACATTATCCTATTGATGCATTAAGGGCTTTTAAATATCTTCAGCTGTTAAGCAAAAACAAATGAAATCAACATGTTTGAACATGCTAAGTAATACCATTAGGTATTTATACTAATAAATAAGTAGCAACACAATTAGTGAGAGTGAGTACTGTAAATAAGTTTAATATTGTGATTTTACGTTTTACAGTTAATCTACTATTATTTGTAGTTAAAAGTAACATGCAAAGTTGTATCGAGTGCAGCGAGTATTGGGGTTGACACATGAAGCGTGCAGGGGTGTCACATAGTTAATAATCAAATCAAATCATCTTTATTTTCGTGTACATCGGTATAGTAAATAGTGTCCCAATAGTTTACAATTCAATGCAAATCTACAAACTAATACAAAAATACAGTAAAACAGTTATTACATATTGGTATTAGCCGCTAACTAAGTGTCTAATCTTTTAGAGACCTCATCCAGTGAATATGATGGCTTAGATAGCAAGAAAAGTTTAAGTTTAGTTTTGAATATATTTGAGTTTCCTTCATTTTTTAGATCATTTGGCAAGCTATTTATAAATTTTGTCCCAATAAAAGAAGTTTTTTTATTATAGAATGTTAATTTATGTTGTGGTATGTGAATTTCATTTTTCCCTCTGGTATTATAGCTATGTATGTCTTTTCGGAATGTCAGTTTATTTTCATTATTTTTTATGTACAAAATGCAGTCAAAAATATACTGATCGAACACTGTTAGAATCTCTAAGTTTGTAAAGTGTTCTCTAACATGATCATAATATTTAAGATTTAACATTATTCTAATTGCTCTTTTTTGCAATAAGAGTATTCTTTCCAAATTTGTATGTGTACTTGCACCATAAACACAAATACCATAGGATAAATGTGAGTGGCTGTTTGCATAATACACAAGTTTTAAAACTGGCAAGGTGCAAAGATACGACATTCTTTTTAAAGCATATAATCCAGAGTTGATTTTCCCAATAACATAGTTTATATGTTTGTCCCAACTTAGATTTTCATCGACCTGAAGACCCAGAAATTTTGTACTCTTTATTTTATTTAAATTATTCCCATTTAGGTTTATTGACGGTTCTACTAAATTATGTCTTTGTTTTGTACTAAAGGAGATAAAATTGGTCTTCTGAATGTTTAAGGTTAAACCAATATTTTGAAAAAAATTATGACGATTTGACAATTGTACTTGGCAGCCTATTTCTAGATCATCCTGATTAGCTGCAGACACAACCATGTTTGTGTCATCAGCATAGATAACCAGTTCACTATTACTATTGTTTAAGTTAGCTAATACATTAGGCATTCCATGCAAGTAGCAAAGGAACAAAAGTGGCCCAAGAATTTATCCTTGGGGGACACCATGCTCAATTTTCAACATTTTGGATTTTACCTTTGTTATTTTGCCCCTTTTTATTGAGTTAATTTCGACGTATTGGTATCTGTCAGACAGATATGATTCGAGCCATTTTAGAGCAACTCCACTTATCCCCATTTGTTTTAATTTATTTAATAGAAGGACATGTGAAATTGTATCGAAAGCTTTTGCCAAGTCCATAAGTATACCAACTAATTTATCGCCTCTGTCAATTGCTTCAATAATTGATTCAATGAAATCAACTAATGCTGTTACTACCGATTTCCCTCTCCTAAAACCATGTTGTTGGTCATCAAACAAGTTATTACCTACCAAATATTTAACAATTTGGTTGTACATCACCCTCTCATAAATTTTCGAGAATGCCGGAAGTACTGAGATGGGACGATAATTTAATTTGTCAGTTCTATCTCCTTTTTTAAAAACAGAGATAACTTTGGAAATGTTGAGTTCCTTAGGAAAAATGCCTGAGATAAGCGAAGAATTTATTAAGTGTACTACCGGTTTAACCATAGATGTAATTAAATATTTTATTAGTTTTAATGGAATATCATCATATCCACTTGATAACTTGTTATTAAAAGCTCCAACAACCTTTAATATGTCCTTTTCATCAACAGGAACACAATGGAAAGCTTTGTTAAACATTTCCCCATTCACAGAATCTTCTGCTGCCATTTGAGGTTGGGACATTTTATGAGGGATATCTTTTCTCAGATTAGAAGCAGTGTTTATAAAACCCTCATTAAAATGTTACTTACCAATTTAGGGTCAGTAACTTTCTGGCCATTCTCCACCAAAGTTATTCCATCTACATGATTTTTTTGCATTTACCATTTCATCATTTATTATTTTTCATGTAGTTTTACTGGTATTATTTGAATTTTTTATGAGGTTATCAATAAATTCTTTTTTTTGCATTAATTACTTTCTTTCTGAAACTTTTCTCTCTTTCCTTTACAACTTTATGTAATACTGGATTATTGACCTGTCTTGCTGTTTTTGCTAAGTATATATTACTTTCTTTCTCTTTCTTTAAATTTATATTGAACCACTTGTTTTTCCTCCTAACTTTCCTAATGGTCTTTTGTGGAAAAATTAAATCAAAATAATAAGTAAAAATACCATTAAAAGTTTCAAATTTTTTGTCAACAGGTGCATTATACACCTTAGTCCAATTCTCCTTTGCCAATAAATTGCTGAATATTTTCATGTTTTCCTCAGAAAATTCCCTAACAACCATTGTTCGTCTGTTCTGTAAATTCGAATTGGGTGATTGATTTTTAAGCTCTAGTATTTGGCCATCATGGTTGGAAAGAGCAGTAATGACCCCTGATACTTTTAAATCATTCCTATTAATGTTTGTAAAGATATTGTCTATACATGTCGATGATGTGTCTGTAACTCTAGTTGGAAAATCGACCAAAAAATACAAGCCATGACTTTTTAATATGCTATTTAACTCTCTCAATTCTGATGACGGTTGTAAAACATTTATATTAAAATCACCGGCCAGAATTAATTTATTTCCTTTTTTCAAGAGTAAATCAATTAATGAGTTTAACCTGTTTAAAAACTCCATATTTTTCAGCTGCGGTTTTCTGTAAATACCAGCTAAAATTATGTTTTCCTTTCATTCTTTGAAAGTAGCAATGCAACATTCAAACAATTTATCCTCACATAAAGCATCTAAATCTGACATTTTCAATTGTTTTATTTTCAAACTGTCTTCTGATAGTATGGCAACTCCACCTCCAGATGTTGAAGTTCGAGCATATTGACTTATTAATTTATAATTATTTAATTTAAAATTATCAAAATCTGTTGTTAACATATTGTGTTCTGTTAGAACAACAATATTAGGTCTTAACTCATCTAAGGTTATTTCCAATTACTCTTTACGGTGATTTAAATTTTGAATATTTTGATGGAAAATAACTACTTTGTTTGTACTGTTTACTTTTTTATCTATTTTTGGTTTATTGCCTAGATTTATTTTATCTAACCCTAATCTTTTTGAGTGAGTTTTATTCAAGTGTTGAATTTGTTGAGCCTGCATAAGCTGTTCTTTTTCCTTATTTACGGTTATGTGGGGGTTTTCTATCTCTGATGTTTCCTTTGGTTTTAGTGGTTTTTGTTTTGTCTCAGAATCAAGAGAATTTTTTGTTGCAACTGTTCCTGTTTCACCTAACATTTTGCTAAATACAATGCTGTTTAGTCCCTATTTTCACAGAGTTTGAGATCAATTTTGTCAGGCTAATCTTACCATTGTAATTTAAGTGTAGCCCATGTGTTGTGTCCTCACTTCTTTCAAAGTGAGTGGTATTACAATACAATGCATTTGTTCTGGAGCTAATATACTTATGTACTGAAGAGTTTAAACAATGTATGGCAACATTTTTTTCTGGTCTGTCAAAACAAAACGGTATATCTATAATTCTTAAATTTGTACGTAATGCTACTTTACCTAATTTATCTAAATTAAAACTATTAGTGTTTATTTCTTTTCCATTGATTAATCTGTCTACATCATTTGTCCCTGCCATAAAAACAGCCACATCTTCATTTGTGTAGTCTTTGTTCATACTCTCCAGGTTGTTGGCGACATAGTTAAAGGTTGCTCCCGGATTGCAGACCACGGTCACATCGTAGTCTGGGAGTTCGTCTTGTAGCTGGTTAGCCACATTCTTGCCATGGCTATCAGCTACAACTAGGACTCTTCGTTTCTTCTTGACTTCTGTGCAGTGCCAAGTCTCTTTTGTAGTGGAGTTTTGTAGACTATCCTCAGTCTCTATGGTAGATAGACAATCAAATCTATTTTGTAATTGTATCGGTGTCCCTCTTGTTGAAGTGTCTGATTGTTTCCTCTGAGCACTTTTTGCCACTTGCAGAGATTCACTAAGCTGGTTTTTCTGTTCACCTCTTTTTCTAGTTTTCCGTCTTTTTACTAGCAAAAGACTCTTGTCTGGTTGTTTTTGCTGGGTTTCCTGTTGTTTGAGGTATTCAATATCAGCACGTAGTATTTCTATAATTGAGTTTTTTGAGACGAGTTCCTGCTCCATATCTTTTAAATCCTTTAAAGCCATTTCTTTATCTCTTGTTAATTCTATGTTAGCCTTTGGATAAGGTTGAATAGTTTCCATTAGTTGTAGGTTCTCCCTCTTCAATTTTTTTATTTCTTCTTTCTGTTTTCTAATTATAATATTGCATTCACTAAGCCTCGAGCATGTATTAATTTCATATCCCAGTTTTTGTCTATGAGTTTCACTGTCTTTAAACTCAGTACAGTTGTGTATTTGTACCGTACATTCATTAAGTGCATGGCCATTACCAATATTTGACCATGTGTAAGGGCTACTTGCGGCATTTACATGTCGTTGGCTGTGCACTAGCAAGGAATTGCTTTCATTTATTTGACTATTTCCTATTATTTTTACAACTTCCTCTTCTTTCTCCAAGACCATTGCTTTTAAGCGTGAGTTTTCATTCAAGGAAACTTGCAGTTGTTGTCTAGCTTCCTGAAGCTCTGAGTGGATATTGGTAACAACATTGTTAGAGTTCTCAAGCTCTACTCTCAACATAGACACAGACTCAATCAGAGCTATCTTCTCATCCTCACAGAAATCTGTTGAGTTATCTTTATTTATAAAGATTAATAAACAATGAACACAAAAGATTATTAAGCCTAAAACTGATGAAGTCGATAATCGATGAATTTCATTTGTTGCTGTGGTGATAAATGTTGATTTTCGACAAATTAAATATTGTCCCGTTAATAACGCTATTACGCTGTTAAAATTAAACCTACATCTTCTAATTTAGTCTCATTTTAAAGTAGATATTCTAAGAAAGAAGAATGTATAAGTTTTCATTGTATTCAAACAACATATGTTTTGAGAATAACGCCATGATTTAGAAGGCTGTGCAGAGTCACTCGTTCAAAGCACGGCACGACCTTAGCGTCTGGTGGGAATCAGGTTTGTTTACAATATTAGTATTGTGGGTTCTATAATTTATGCATTATTATATTTTTTATTCTAAATATAATGTTATAACTTTTCAATCAAGAATATTATTCGAACAATGTACTTATAAATTAATTATGTATTAGATTACAACAACAGTATGTCTTTCTGTGGTTACGGTAAATTCTTAGTTTTTTATTTATAAAACCATAGATATATGTATAATAACCTCACACATGTATATATTTGAACTCAGCACAAAATTTACAATATAATGGCTATTTCACTTTTTTATGTGGTGTATAGTGTCTGATGTAGCCCTATTGGTCATGTAAAGATTCTGTTTGAAAAAATAAAAAGTTTGTTTTAAATTCAGTAGTAACATATAATACAATTTTTATAAAATTGTGGTTATACTTTTTCATCACTCTACAACTCAAGACAAACAAATTGATATACAACTTGGTAACCATAGGTAGATATTTATATTTTTTACTTTTTTTTATAGAAATGCTTGCAAAACATGCAAAAATGGCACAGTTAGGGAAAATATAGTCATCAGTTCTAGAGTTAAGTAGTAAAAATATTCAACCTATCTAGGAGTGTATAATATACCAAGTCCACAAGACTTACCAAGACATGACTTTCTAAAAGAGTCCATCTTAATTTATACTTATGTAGTTGTTAAAGGCTTTCCTACATTGATATGGTTTAATCGATTCTTAAAAAATCTACTTTAATTTTAAATATAGAATAAAGTAGTAAGACCTGAAGATGACAGGATTCTTTATATTTTTAATACTGTCAAAATGTGTATGTTTTTATAACATTGGAAATCTTCAGGAAAAAAATACAATACACATTCTGTTAACTCTTTTGAGACCAACTTCCAATATATCACATCGGAATTACACAGTTGGTCTTCCTGGCTTACTTTTTAGGCCGGTCTCAAAAGCGTTAAATTAGAGTTGATAAATCAAATTTGGCTGAAGTGAAATTGGCTTGTAAGACTGAACCGACTAGTTTACAGTTTTTTTTTAATATTAGGCTATTTATAAATCATCGTTTCTGCTATGAATTTTCACTGATTTTCATTGTATCATAAAAAATAATATGTTCAGTGTTGAAGTTTTCTTATGTTTTTAGTTTCACATTTAAAGTTGGTTGTCTTATTGTAACACGTCACAATATAAATAAACCAATACAGTGTGTGTAAATTGGTGGCACCTGCCTTTTTATTGTGTTTTATGATACAATAATAAGAAATAAAAATACAGGAAAATTTTTTACCTTTCTGACTTATCTTCTCATAATGAGAAAGTTTATATATCTACTCCTACATATTAGAGATGTCCAAAAGTAACAGCATCAGTTGATACAATTTAACTGATGCGAAAATTAACAGATGCGCAAGACCAACTGATGCAACAGGAAATGGATATTCCATACATTCTGCTTGCCTGTTCTGCTTCTATTTGTATCAAACAACAGAACAATCGGTTGATTTCCTGTTGAGACATGAAAACTGATGCAAGTCTTAAATTAATAAATCAGTTTGTATTTGTCATTCAGTGAATACTCAAAATGACTTGCTAATTCGTTTGGGCTGTTGCAATTAGTTTCAACAGTAAAAGAATGCCGGCTGACCACTTCCTGTTACTTCGCATCAGTTAAATTAAACTGATACGCACTGGCAGATTGAACTGTTACATCAGTTATGCAAAAGTAGCAGGTTGGCACATCCCTACTACGTATGTTTTCATCAATTTAGTGCCAATACATCTTACCACTAGTTAATTGCCATTTTTAACGAGTTAAATAAAAAATAAATTTCATTCAATTGAGTTATCACTGTGTAAATATAATAATCTATTAAATTTTTAGTTGCTGACATACTAATGTAACTCATTTAAAATTCTCAGGGAAAGTTCTGGAAATGATCTTTTACTATTATTTAATAATGAAATAATGTTCACAACTTATGGATAACTGAAACATTTTTCTAGCCATGATCGATCACACATTCTTCCTGACATTCTGCATGCCATTGGTGAGACTCCACTCGTACGACTCAATCGTATACCACAGTCAGAGGGAATCAAGTGTGAAATGCGTAAGAAAAAACAAGTAAATAATAAGTTTGTTTAATAACTTTTTATATTTATTTTATTCGTGTATTTTAAGGTTAGTCTAGGTTTTTATAATTGGAGGTGTAGAAAAAGAGCCAATTATAACATCAAAAAAGTATGAAGAATATTTTTATGTTCTCTAGCAGCTTCTCTAGCTAACTGAATGAACTTCATCCTATGGATATGGCTCATAGGGGAATAGACAGGGGAACTTTGTACAGAATACGACTAGCCTTTACCCAAATTACGAAATGTACATCTTTTGACATGAAATGTCATTGAAATTTATGAGACTGCAATGATGACCTATCCCCCACCCTCCCACCTTTCAGACAATCATGACTAATGATAATAGTTGCGATTGATCTCTCCTAGTATAGAGGAAGTTCCATGAATCGTTTATAGGCTACTAATAGGTTGAAAACCTTTTTTTTTTATAATTTTGGTTTAGCTTGTAGTCTGCTTCTCGCTTTTTTCATGAAATCTATTATACCAAGTATTGACTATATTATGCAATGCAATCCTTTGTTCATTTCTTCCTCCATTGCCATGAAGAATTTTATTAAAAAGATGAGGAATCATTAATCTCTCTGTAATTTTGCGAAACGTGGTTTCGCAAAATCGATCAACATAATATTTATACATTTAGTACAGTACAACCTCGATTATCCGGCCTCGCTTTATCCAGCAGTCCATGTCATCCGGTTCGGCTAGTAGATAACAATAAAAATTATTAACAAAATATAATTACAGTTAATTGGAAGCGCCTTTCGGTTTTGAAATGCAAATGTCGTACACGAGTGTATTGTTTTGCATTGCGCTGTATTGACTAGTCACCCTCTCTAGACAAGCGGTCACTTGTTACTGCGTTGTTTACTTTTGTTCAGTGTGGCTGGCTGGAAGAATTCATTTCGCAATTGGGGAAGTGGAACATAAATATCTTTCATATTGTATTGTAAAGTAATCGTGACAAACATCGTTCGTTTCATAACAATTGCTGCTCATCGTGTTGCTTCACACGCAATTGTAGGCACCGCGCTTACACATGCTGTCTGTTATCAGTTACTTAACGTGTTTCTCCAATAAAACTATTTATGACTTATGTTTTATCGTGCTTTTAACGTATCCAGCTTTACCTTCGCCACATTAGGCCGAATAACCGAGGTTGTATTGTATTTATAATGTAATAAATTTTGTTGCAAGACATTAATTTTTTTTATTTCAATCAAATGTCATATACTAATTAATTAAGAAATGATTTTATTTAACGTAAATAGTAAATATTGAGTTTTTTAAATAACTCTAAATTAGAAAGTATTAAATGCATTTTGTATACATTCTAGTAAATTGATATGGTGGAATTCCAACATCAAGCTCAGATGAAATTCATTATTGGGTCCAGATGTGAGATGAGAAGTGATGTAGCAGATAACTGGCATGCCACTGATTTCATACAACATATCTAATTAAAAATAATCAACCTCACTGTACTGCTAGGGTTTATCCTTGAATGTTTTAGTTAAGCTTGCAGATATTTAGATCTATTCTTACTATTTGATATTCATAAGGCCTGTCAGGTTAATTAGGTTTACATTCTGTTTGTTTATCGTAAAATAAGTTGCATTTATGATCCAAGGCAATTTCCCTTTCCATTTTTTAAATTGGAGTTTAAATTATAGGGCACCAAGCCAGAAATTAATATAGTATTGGAAAGATTGCAATCTTCCTTGACAAAATAAGTCAACTAACGTGAGCGTTTGGCAAAACATTGCTTTCAAATTGTAGTAAAACTAAGAAAAGTTGGCAGTTGTAGGGCAGTGTCCTTACAGCTCAATGTAATTTCAACACATTTTATAAGTAAAATTATTTGGCAGTGGTTGAGAAATGGGATAAGTCTGTCTGTTGTTGAGATTGGGAGGTTCATGGCATTTTCTATCCTTTGTGTTCTAATTCCATTTTTTTAAGTTATGAACAACAGAAACTTCAGCTTCTCAAACTTTGAAACCTTTTCTGTGGTTGAGCTTATGGATAGTTTCAGCGGTAAAATCAACATATATAGCAGGAGGTGTGGGCATTGAAGTTTGTAAATCAAGTTTTGAAGGTCAAATCAAACTAAGTTTATTCCTCGAATTTACATACAAAAAGAAATAATTTACAATGCACTTCTATTTACAAACAATAAATTCTTAACTTAACAAATAAATTTAACAATGGAGAATAAAATAATGCCCACATAGATAAACACCTGTGCTGTGCATGGGAATGAGTCGTCATTTTCAAAGGTTATTTTATTTGAAAAAATAAAAAAATGAGATTAATTGAAATGTTGTTAAATTATCAATATACACAAGCAAGGATATGTTGCAATTTATTTAATTGGATCTACCCAGAAATTTGTCGTAACTGTAAACTTGTTGAAGTGAATAATAGGAATCTAATAAAAAAAATATGTAGAAGTAAGGTTTCCGAGAATCTCTTATGTTAAAGAGGTAGTGGAGCTGGTAATGTCACTTAAAATGAATAGGACCAGTTAACTTGGAAGGAAAAGGATTTGGCCAAAATTTTTTGTTTGCTAAAATGTGATAGAAGGACAGCTTTGTTGGGGATCTCTAGTGTGAGGAACAGCTTTTATAATATGTTGAAGTTAGTTTTCAGAATGGTTGAGCTTATGATCTGATGGTAGTTAGTCTGAAGAAGGTAAGCATTGGAAACATTGTTTGGAACTGAGTTAAATGTAATTGATTCTTGACCAGATTGGTAGGAAAATGATGTTAATGCCTCTTTTATGTTTCTTTCTCTGGGTTTATTAGATCAATTAATTTTTATTAAAAAAAATTAAAATATGATACCTTATTTGTATTAGACTTGTAGGCACTAGTTCTTTTATTAATTCTGAGAAACAATCTTTAAGGAGATAGATAATATATTTTAAACACTTTTATTTTCAGTGGCCAAATGTGAGTTCTTGAATCCTGGTGGAAGTGTGAAGGACCGGATAGGCTACCGGATGGTTGAGGAGGCAGAGGCAGCAGGACTATTAAAGCCTGGATGCACACTGGTGGAACCGACTTCAGGAAACACAGGAGTGGGAATAGCTTTGGCCGCAGCTGTCAAGGGTTACAAATGTATCATAGTGATGTCACAGAAGATGTCTAATGAAAAGGTAATGTCTGTTCATAAGGATGTACATTAGTATGGTTGAGAAGCTATATCATTTAAATATTTGCTTTGTAAAAAAAGAAAGATTCCAGTACAAAAAATTAAATTTGATTAGACAGGTATTTATTGTAATTAGGGCCTTATTGTAATCAGGCCCTTATTTAAAGTAGGGCATTACAATTAATTAAGTTTCATTGTTACTAAATAATATTACATCAGCATTAGTTGTAGCTCACATTAACTATTTTCTTGACAACCATAGTCATTTATATTTAACAAAATTGCTAGCAAAGTGGAATTATTGGTGTCATTATCTTTTCAAAATTATTTCAAAAAAAAAAAAAAAAAAAAGTCTTCCTTACAATATGTATAAAAACTAAATTTGCATTTATTTAAACGCTACAATTATAATTTTAATATTGTTTCGCTCTTATGGAAATTTATCACTTGTCTTTATTAAAACTGTAAACTAGCTCTCTGATTAAGGCTATCAAATCTCTGTTTGACAGTAGGTAGGTAGCTTCTTGAGGAAACTTTACCATTGGACTCGGTTTAGGAAGCTTAGTAAATAGTCTCTCTTCAGCCTTAACATCAAAATCAGCCTAAAATATTTTATGGGATCGTCCATCAACCTTGTGAAGTAGTTCAGCCTTGAGCCTTGCAGAGAGTTCTACAATTGACTTTATTAGGATTTCTATGTGTGGCTTTGTTTGAGGATCTTTGTCCTGAATCAAAATGCCTGGTATCAAAACAAGAACTCTGTTTAAACAAGATTTAAACATTTTACTCTTGTACTTCCTGAGCCAGTAAGAAAAAAAGCGTTTCCAGCAAGATTTCGTAGCAACCACATTTAGCCGAAATAGCCTTTAAGACCAAAAAGTTTGAATTTTAATGGTGATTTCCACATGTAAATTTTAAGTTTCAGGCTAGTCAGGACTTGCCTAACAGCGCTTTTATTTACTATCAATGAGTGAGTGAGTTAGTCACTACATCTACTTTTATAGTATATAGTCTAGATATGTATCTTGGGGGTTATGCCTCTAAAATTCTATTATTCACCCTTAAATGTTTGCTGTTTATTATAATTCCAACAACAAGCAAAGTTGTAAGTCCTGCACTCTGTGGGGCAGACTTGTCGGTATGTCAGTGCCTGTCATCCTACTTGGAAACCATTATGGAAAGTTCATATCTGTATGGTACTTGAATAATTGTAGTCGGTTCCATAAATACGTTTGCATTTACTGTTCACCTCATACATCTTAATACAAATTTGTTTAGCCTGAAAAATAAAACCTTAGCAAAATCCACGCATTGAAATTTAAAGTTTTTATCTTAAAGCTTTTTGTACAGATACTACAATTTGTTCAAAATGTCATGTTGATTCATAATTACTTTGTAGGTTACAAAACGTTACACTGGCAAAATTTATGTAAACAAGAAATAAAAAAAGTTCTTCCCTGCCTTATAGTTTCATTTAATGATTTTTTAATGAATTGAACATTTAATGTTCGTTTGAATTAGTAACTTGATTTATTAACTTTATTAACTTGGATTTATTAACTTTGATTCATTCAATCTTCGTTTTTCTTTCTTTTTTTTGCAAAGAAATGTGCCATATGTGAATGTTATAATTAGTTTTCTTGGTTAAATACCTATTGGAACTCGTCTATGTTGTTTAGTTCTCCTTGCTATTATTATAGGAATATTTCAGTTTTTAACCCCATAAACTATTTTTATTTATTTAAAATGTGATACAACTTTTCTGCCGACTTTGTTAGATAGTAGGCAAACGCTTGAATGAGTCAGTCAGTCAGTGAACCTACTCAAGCATAGATTAGAGTAATTACTTAAGGTTGAGCTATTTAAAGTGTTTTCATAGCTTTTTTATAGTTTTGTTTCTTTATTGTAGGTTCATGTGCTGGAGGCCTTAGGTGCTAAAGTTGTTCGAACACCAATCGGATCTGGATCATATGACCTTGATGGACTTATGGCTAAAGCCCAACTATTAAGCAAGGAAATTCCAAACTCTGTGGTTTTAGATCAGGTGTGTTTATATGAATCTTATAGTATTTTGTTTTATCTATAAATATAATATTTCACAGAGTTCTTTTTTACTTTCTCTGTGTACCAAAGAGTATCGGATTTCATTAGAAAAAATTGACCTAAATCAAAAGTACTAAAACTTTTTTATACAAAAAATTTTATACCACCGTACATTTATGAGTGGGCGGGTGGGTCTATACCACCGTACGTGTATGGGTGGGTGGGTGGTTCTGTACCAGCGTACGTGTATGGGTGGGCGGGTGGGTCTATACCCCCGTACGTGTATGGGTGGGCAGGTGGGTCAATACCACTGTTGTGTATGAGTGGGCGGGTGGGTCTATACCACCATACGTGTATGAGTGGGCGGGTGGGTCTATACCAGACTCCTGGCCTAAATGCGGTCTGTAAATTACATTTATTAGTAATCTAAATTATATTTGCGAGATTGTGTTCGTGTTTGGGTGATGGCTCAGTGTAATAAGTGTTTGGAGTGTGTATTAGTGAAGGATTCGGTCGTGTGCCAGGACTGCGGATGTTCTTTCCACCCTACGTGCACGAGGATTGGAACTGTAGAAGCCTTTAAAAACTAAAAACGTCAAAGAAGGTGTCTTCGTGGAAATGTGACGAGTGTCAGATCGAGTCGTCATCAAGTGCATCTGCCGCTAGCAAGAACGAACCAGAGGTAGGAGACGATAAGGTATTAGAGTGCCTGCAGGCAATGAGGGCGGACATTACCAACCAGTTTAAGACTGTCAATGATAATGTTTCTGACGTCAAAAACCAATTAGTGTCGGTAAACACCACTATAGAAAAACTCAAAACTACTATTGATAGCCTTACGTTGGAAAACCGGAAACTTAAGGAAGAACAAGAACGGATGTTAGTTGATAACGATACCATTAAAGCTGAACTTAGCGAGGTCAAATTGAAACTTGAAGATCTACAACAATATTCGAGACGGAACAATATAGAGGTTGCCGGTGTCCCATGTTCAAATGGAGAAGATATTTATTATTTATTGGAGTGTTTGGCTAATTACATTGGGGTTCGTTTTGTTAGGGAAGAAATATCGGTGGCACACCGTCTGCCCAACCGCAAACCACTCAGAGGATCTCAGGCAGGGAAATTCCACGCCAGCATCGTAGTGAGCTTCATCTCACGGTCCGCCAAGGAGGCTTGGTGGGCAGCAGCCAAGGGGAAGGACTTGAGAGCGTCTTCGCTTCATGACAGTTTCCCGTCGACCAGGATGTACGTGAACCACCATCTGACTGCGTACAACAAGGCCATCCTGGGTAGAGCGCGCAGCTACATGAGAGAGAGGAAGCTGCTGGCAGCATGGTCCACCGACACCAAGGTGCTGGTCAAGATGACACCGGACAGCGCACCACATCGAGTAAACTCACTGGAAGGGAAAAGTGGTAAAAACCTTTTTCGAAGGTTGTTCAAAAAAAACCTTAAAAAAATTTTTTTTTGCAATTTTTTAAAGGTTTTAAAAAAAAAAGTTTTTTTAAAACTAAAATTTTTTAAAATTTTAAAAGTTTAAAAAAAAAAAAACCTTAAAAAATTTAAAATTTAATTAAAAAAAATTTTTGGTTTGTTTTCCTTTTTTTTTTTAAGGTTTTTTTAATTTTTTTTTTATTAAATTTTTTAAATTAAAACACTTAAACTTTTTATTTTAAACCCTTTTTTATTTTCATTTTAATCTAATACTTTTTTAAAAAATAAAATTTAAAAAAAACTTTTAAATTTAAAAAATAAAACTAAATAAGTTTAATTTTTCTATCTTTTAAAAAATGTTATTAAAATATAGGAAAAAGGGGTTTTTTTAATTTTTGAAATAGTTTTTTTTTTAATTTTTTTAATTTTTTTTTAACAAATTTAATTTTTAAATTTTAAATTCATTTTATTTTAAGTTTTTGTTTTAACCAAAAATTTTTTTTCCCAAAAAAAAACCCTTTAATAAAAAAAATAAAATTTTTTTTTTAAATTAAAATTAAAAAAAATTTAAAAACTTAAAATTTTAGTTTTATTTTCCCTTTTTATTTTTCATTTTTTTTTTTTTCTAAATTTTTACTATTTTAAAAATTTTTTAAAAATTTTAAATTTTTTCCAAATTTTTTTTAAATTGAAAAATTTAAAAAAAAAAAAAAAATTTTTAAGGGGGTTGCTATTTTTTAAAAATTTTTTAAATGTTTTTTTAAAAATTGGAACGGAAAGCCTTTTTAAAAAAATAAAAACCCAAAAGGGGGGTTTGGGGTTTTTGGGGGTTAGGCCCTTTAAAAAAAAGATTTAAAAGTTAAAAAATTCCCCGGTTTGTTTAAAAAGTTTTTTTTACTTTTATTTTCTTTTTAAAAAAACCCAAAAAACATTTAAAATGTTTTTTTTTTAAAATTTACCAAATTAAAATTTTAAATTTTTTTTCTAAAAAACTAAAAATTCCATATTAAATTTTCCCCAAAAACCCAAAATTAATTTTTCCCTTTAAAAACAAATAAAAAAATTAAAATTTTTCCTAAAAGGGGAAAAAAAAAAAATTAAAAAACAAAAATAAAAAATTAAATTTTAACTTTTTTTTTTTTTGTTAGGTTTTTAAAAAAATTTTTTTTTTTTTTAAATTTTACAATCTTCCAAAAATTTAAAAAAACAAAAATTTTTAGGGTTTGGAAAGATTCTAAAATAACCTTTGGGAAAAACAAACCAAAATTTTTTAAATTTTTTAAAAAGGGTCTTTTTAAAAGGTTTAAAATTTTTTTTTTTGGTTTTTTTTTACCATTTTCCAATAATGTTAAATTTTAGTATTAATTTTATTTAAACCTCTTTAAAAAAAAACCTTTTTTTTAAATTTTTTTTTAAAAATTTTTTTTTTTAAATTAATCTCAATAAAAAAATTAAAAAAAAAAAAAAAAAAAAATTTTTTGGTTTTAAGATTCATGAATAAAAAACATAAATAAATGAATGTTTATCTGTTGAATTATATTTATAAATACAAAAATATGACAATATAATGCTTTAGTAAGACAAAACATTTCGTAGATACCTTAATTTTAATTTAAGTTTGTTTATTTAAGCATTTTATTTTCACTTACAATCATTCATGTTTTATTTTAAATTGCATTTAACACTCTTTAGTTTTCCCTTTTCTTATATTAACCCTAATACATTAAAAAATATATATATATATTATCAAATTGAACTCCCTGAATTAAAAAAATTCACAAATAAATGAATATTTTTCTTTTGATTAATTTGTGATTTAAAAAACAAGCTTAATATGTCAATATTATAATTTTTATTAAGTTAAAATATTTAGTAAATTCCTCAATTTAATGTTCAAATTTGTTTAAACAATTGCCTTTTATTTATAATCATTAGTGTTATTAGGTTAATTATACAAAACTCTTTATAGTTTTATTTTTGTTAATATTAATCTTATTTCATTAACATTTAACGTACAGTTTAAAACAATGTTCAAGACATATTCTTAGTAACAACATTTAATTGCCAATATAATTTGAACAATTCACTTTAAATTCGTAAACACCTTTTTTCTAAAATGTTATCATAATGTTTATAAATTCGTTGTTTAAATTTATAGCTTGAGATAAATAGCTTCAAGATGGCAGCTTTATTATTTGATTGTATATATATTTTATTTTGTTTTTTTATAACTATTTTTTTTTTCAATAACTATTTTTTTCTTTTCACTACCGAGGCTTTTTTTAATTATTCAGAAGAAACTAAACTGGCGGGCAGGAGGGAGTGGGTTTCTATTTTAGATTTATGGTACTGATTAACAGTGCTTTGAACTATACTAATGACAGAACATTCACCTGTGAAACTATTGACTGTTCTAATAAACTTACGGGACTATTTTCAACAGACGATAATAACGTGAGTTTAAAAATTATGCATATCAATATTCGTTGTTACTATAAAAATTTTGATTCTTTGTTGATATTGCTTGAATATTTGTGTGTGGATGTTGATGATATTGTTTTGAGCGAGACATGGACGGACAGACACAAGACTTTGACTAAACTGGACGGTTACGATATTTACTGTACAAACAATACTTGGAATAGAAACGACGGCATTATTATCTACTATAAAAACAACTTAGGGGCAATTGTCAGGGAAGTAAAGATGGGTGACAATACTGGACTGGAACTTAACATTACACTTAACGGACACCACTACAGTATTCTGGCGGTCTGCAGAAGTCCCTCGATGAACTGTAATCTTTTCCTATCTGACCTGACTGACTACTACAACAACAGTAACAGCACTAGACACACGACTCGGGTGTTCATAGGAGATACGAACATTGATATATCACCAGAAAACTACAACGATCCGGTAAAAGAAATGTACTTAAATTTACTATACAGTGTAGGTTTTGTTAGCTGTGTTGATAAGCCCACTCGGGTGACGACAAACTCTAAAACATGCCTTGATCATATTTTCACTGACCACTGGGAGGCTACTGCCGTCACATCAGCGGTGCTGCAGACATCAATAACTGACCATTTTGCTGTGGCGTTGAACATTAAACTAGACACTAAAATGACAGATATCGACAAGGACAACAGCCCTACTTACTTAGACTACGAGGTGTTGGGGAGACTTATTGAGGCTCAGTCGTGGGATCATGTCCTGGCTCTGCAAGATGTTAACGACAGTTGCACTGAGTTCTTACGTACTTTTGAAACAATAAAAAAGTCAGCCACAAAACAAAAACGTAAAAACTCTTGTTTAAAAAAACTTAAACCTTGGATTACTGTTAGTTTAATAAAACGTATTAGACAGAGGAATAAATTGAGCAAAATTATGATGAAACGCCCTTTTGATTTGGCTGCTAGATTAAATTACATCCATTATCGAAACCATTTAAACACTGTAATAAAAAAAGCCAAATCCATGTATTTTAGAGAAAAAATTTCTAACTGTCAATGTAATCCTAAAGAGTTCTGGAAGATAATAAATGAATTCAATGGTGTTAAGTTGAGGAGGACTCCTTTTCCAATTAAGCATTTTTTACCGAGTGAAGACATTACCAAGCGGTCGGTACGGGAGGTAGCCAATTCATTTAACGATTATTTCGCGAGTGTTGGAGAACAGTTAGCGAGCGCGCTGCCTCCCTCCGCCGGGCCGCTGGTGGTGGACGACACCGCATACAGAACCAGGCATGTGTTCACATTGGAGCCGGTCACCGAGAGCCAGGTGGAGCGGTATGTCGCCGAGATGCGCGGCAACTCTGCCCCAGGAATCGATGAATTTTCTCCCACAGTTTTGAAAAATTATACAAAACATTTAATCACACCTTTGACTCACATTATCAATATAAGTTTAAATTCCGGTGTATTTCCAAATTCATTTAAAATTGCTAAAGTCATTCCACTTTATAAATCTGGCGAAAAATCGACATATAGTAATTTTAGGCCCATCTCCTTGCTCAGTACCGTACACTGTCCAAAGTATTGGAGAAGTGTGTAAAAAAACAATTACAAGTATACCTGGAGTCAAAACATCTACTTTCAAGTCGACAATTTGGCTTTAGAAGTGGTAAGAACTCTGCGGACGCTTTATTTATGTTAAATAAAATCATAATGAATAACATTAATAAAGGCGAAAAGATTTTGCTTGCCTTCATTGATCTAGCTAAGGCTTTTGATTCAATCGAGCGGAAAAAACTTTTTTCAAAAATGACTGAGCTAGGAATAATTGGATTACCTTTGAATTGGTTTAAAAGTTATTTAAGTGACCGATGCCAAAAGGTTTCGATAAATGAAGTGAAAAGTGATACTAAGAGTTACGACTACGGAGTAGTTCAGGGAAGCAACCTCGGCCCATTGTTATTTTTAATTTACATAAATAATATAGATAAAATAAATATTACTGGAGATCTGTTTTTGTTTACAGACGATACAGCTGTGCTGTTCCATGCTGAAACCTGGACCGATGTTTTCAAAATGGCGTCAAAAAACTTAACAATAATTAAGCAGTGGTTTGATCAAAATGTCCTTACAATGAATATTAAGAAAACAAAATGTTTACCCATAGCTCTTCGCAAAGGGTCAGAACCTGCTGCGGAGCTGAGAGTGGTGGTGCACTCTTGCGATGACCCCGCTAAAGAACACTGTGACTGTCAAGTCGTAGAGAGAGTCGACCACTACAAGTACCTGGGTGTCATTATTGATAACCAGCTACAGTGGGAAAAACATGTAGATATGTTAAAGTCTAAACTAAGAAAGTCCATATATGTTTTTAAACAATTAAGTACATTTTTAAAAACTCAAGAAATTAAAACTGTATATTTTGCATACGTTCAATCCATTTTAGAATACGGTATTATTTCTTGGGAAGGGGCTTTTAAATCTATAGTAGAACCGTTATCTGTTATCCAAAAATCTATTTTGAAGACAGGCTTCCGTAAGATAAAAATGTTTTCATCCGACTTACTTTTTCAAGAAACAGGTGTTCTCACCATAAGACATATATTCATTAAAACTCTTCTAAATTTCATTTTTCGTCATTCCGATTTAATATCTACTCCTATTTCACATAATTACAGAACAAGAAATGCCCTGAATGTTGGTGTCCAAGTCCTTAGAACAGTTAAATCTGTAAACAATACGAATTCCTTCTACCTTGCAAATGTTTTGTATCGCAACATACCGAGGGAAATAAGGGATCTACTTGGCACCGTCAGTCACAGTGTGTACAAAAAGCGTGTCTCTGCCTGGCTGTTAGGGACCAATTGTGATTACGCGGAGGACCTCCTCAAGTTAATCTACACCTGACAACACGATTACTTGACTTATTACTTTACTTTGACCTCATTACTTCTATGCTTTGCTTCCGTAACTAATACTAATTTACTTGACTCCATCCAATGGCATCAAACCCTCATAAGTAACTAATATATATTTTAAAATTAAAAACTCACGGTACTCACTTACTTTCTTTATTTGAATAATCTATTTTTATTTTTCACTGTTATAGGAATATGTCTTCTTTTTTTAATGATTTTTTTTCTATGTAATAGTCAGTATCTAATGAATTATTATTATTATTTTCTTTTTAGTATAGAATATACATTTTTGTTATTTTTTTCTAATAATAAATTATATGCAAGTACCTTTCTAAGTTAATTTGTCTGATTAAATTGTAATGTAATGTTCATCCCCATGGGCAGTCTTAGAACCAGCTCAGGGGAATTGACAACTTTACCTGGTGAAACGCTCAAGCTCCTTCTGGAGTGTCACTTCCCAGGGAATCTCGTTGACGATGCTCTGGAAGTCTCTGGCCCTCGAGAGACTAGCCCTATACCTAGGGCAACTCGAGAGGACTGGAGGCAAGCTAGACTTATAGTCACCGTTTCCAAAGTTAAATGGGCAATCGACAAGTTCAGCCCAATTTAAATCCCCAGGAGGCGATGGCGTCTTTCCTGCATTGTTGCAGAAGGGCCCACCGAACCTCCACTTTCTACTTTGCGAAATCTTCAGGGCGAGCCTTGCCTTCGGGTATATTCCTCAGTCTTGGAGGGTTAGCAAAGTAGTCTTCATTCCTAAGCAGGGTCGTGGCGACTACACAAACGCCAAATCCTTTAGGCCAATTAGTCTTTCCTCGTTTCTGGTGAAGACCATGGAGAGACTCGTAGAATTTCACATTCGAGAAGGGGCGCTTAAAGACTCCCCTTTACATCGAAATCAACATGCCTATCTCCCAGGGAAGTCTTGTGAGTCTGCCCTCCATTGTTTGGTCAGGCACCTTGAACATTCCCTGGAGAACAAAGAAATTGCTCTAGGAGCCTTTTTGGATATTGAGGGGGCATTCAACAACACCTCATATCAGTCAATTATTCGTGCGCTGGGACAACGTGGTGTAGAGCCTACCATCTGTAGGTGGGTCGACCACATGTTACAGGGCAGAAGAATTCAATCAACCCTTCTAAGTGAGGTGGTGGAGATTTCTGCGAGCCGAGGATGCCCGCAGGGGGGAGTGGGATGGTGGTGGATGATCTCCTAGTCAGCCTCACGGATAAGGGCATTTTCATACAGGGCTATGCGGACGATCTCGTCCTACTGGTCCGTGGCAAGTATCAGGGCACTGTTACGGACATCATGAACGACAGTCTGGAAGCAGTGAACTCCTGGTGTGTAAGAGAAGGGCTTGCAATAAACCCTTCCAAGACAGTAATAGTTCCCTTCACCAGGAAAAGGGTTCAGGGCTCCTCCAGAGGCCTGGCCCTTGGGGGAGTGTCTCTGCCTGTTTCATCGTCGGTTAAGTATCTGGGAGTAATCCTTGATCAGTAACTGACATGGAACTTGCATCTTGATAAAGTCATCTGCAGAGCTAAATGGTCCTTCGTGACCACTAGGCGCTGCGTGGGCTCCACATGGGGCCTGTCACCCCATGTCTGCCACTGGCTTTACACAGCGGTCATCAGACCACAAATTACTTACGGGGCTTTGATCTGGTGGCCTAAGGTCAATCAGGTAACTGTCCGGGGTAGGCTTTCTAGCCTACAAAGACTTGCCTGCATGTGCATGACAGGGGCCTTTAGGTCGACCCCTTCTATTGCACTGGAGGTTCTTCTCAACCTGCCGCCCCTTGATCTCTTCATTATTGGGGAGGCTCGGGCGGCGGCTTATAGGCTTCAGCTAACTGGCCACTGGAGGGGGTCCTGTACAGGTCACCCCTCAGTGGCCTATCTAGTAAACGATGAGGTACTCTCAATGAAGTCTGACTTCATTGGGACTAAGTACCTTTTCACTAGACCCTATACTGTGGATTTCAGGTCGAGGGAGTACTGGGACGGTGTTAGTAGCCCGGTTTCTTCTCACGACCGAATTGTATGGTTCACAGACGAGTCAAGAATGGGCAACAGAGCTGGATTTGGTGTCTATACTGGCGACCCTAGGACCAACGCTAGCGTGAGCCTGGGAGCGTATGGCACCGTTTTCCAAGCTGAAGTCACTGCAATCCTTCATTGTGCCGCCCAGGCGGTCGAGAGAGGGGTTTGCGGGAAATATATCCACATCCTCTCAGACAGTCAGGCGGCCTTGGGGGCTCTTAACTCCTGGAAGGTCTCGTCGGGTCTAGTCTGGGAATGTGTGGAGTCCCTCAACATCCTGGGCTCAAGAAACCAGGTCTTGCTGGAATGGATCCCAGGACATAGGGGATTAGAAGGCAATGAGCAGGCCGATGCCTTGGCTAGGGAGGGTGCTCTCAAGCCCTTCACTGGTCCTGAGCCGGCCTGCGGCGTTTCGATTGCAGCTGCTAAAACAGCAATCAAAAACTGGGTCAGCGCCAGACATCTGGAAAGATGGCGGTGGTTCCCAGGGCAAAGACTCGGCAAGGTTCTTGTCAAGAATCCCTTGACGAAGAAGAACAAAGTCACTTCTTGGGTTAAGTAAACCGCACGTTAAGCTGGTGGTGGGACTCATCACCGGCCACGGCAAATTCCGGAGGCATCTAAGAACGGTGGGACTCTTCACGGAGGATCCCATCTGTCGCCTCTGCGGGGAGGACGAAGAGTCGGCAGAACACATTGTCCTGGAGTGTGAGGCCCTTGGTGCCAGAAGAAGAGCACTTTTTGAAGGCTCACTTCTGGGACAGTGGAAAACTACTAATCTAGTGAAGAAGCTCCTTGACTTGGTCAAGGGTTGTCAGCTTTACGACGATTAGGCACCGGGATTGGCACAAAAAGTCTTAGGCTTCGTTGCAAGGGTTGGCTGGACCAACTACATATCCCCTTTTAAACTAACTAACTAACTAACTAATGTTCATTTGACTAGTTTTACGCACAGGCATAAAAAAGCCTATGTAAAACTTTTTTTTTCCGATATATTAAATTGTTTAACTTGAACCTTTGTAAACTTAAAAGGGAAATAAATTGATTTTCTTTCTTTCTTTCTACAGATAAATCTATTAGTATTATATCCCAAAATAATCATCTCGGCCATCCTGGATTGAAACAGGAAAAGATGGATTTATACTTAAATAATTCTTTTTCAGTTTATAAAGATACCCTGTGTGATAACTTTGTTCGTTTGAAGTTTAAACGGGATTGAAAAATGAGCATATTAAAACGTTTTATCATTTCTCTGTCTTTTCTGAAATGGTCTCGTCTCCGCATCCCTTCTCTAACCACGCTTCTTCTTATCATCCTACTCTTGGTCTTTTTCCTCTCTTCCTTTTCCAGAGCTACCTTTGGTAACTTATTCTTTTCCATCCACTTCACATATCCCAACCACTGTATTTTTCACATTTTCTCTGTTTTCTGCAAATACTCCATATTCAGTCTCCCCCTAACGTCATTCCTCATCCTATAGTTTTTGACGATTTCCTCTAATCCTCTCAGAAAATCGTTTTCATTGTTTTTAATCTGCTTAAATCGACCTTTTGCCCATGTTTCTACACTATGATAAGATGGTGTATCAATCGCGTCCTATATATAGTTCTTTTTGTTTTTTGTTTCCATATTTTTTTCCAATATGAAAATCTTTATATCCATTAATATGTTTTTATCATGAACTTGTTTGTCACTACTCTCTAAATAGTTGAACTCTTCTACTTTATCATAGAATTTCCTACGACTCAAAATATTGATTTGTTTTTCTACATTCTCTTACATTATTATTTCTGCACATTCAACTATTGTCAATAATTTAGTAGCTAAAAAAAGTGTTTGACATTTTTAGCTATTAGATTGCTTAATATTTATATATATATATATATATATATATATATATATATATATATAAAGAACTACACTTAGCAATATAAAAACATCAAGAAAAGATTGCTAAGTGTAGTTCTTTATATATATATATATATATATATATATATATATATATATATATATATATATATATATATATATATATATAAAAGTGTTCATACTTGTATTGCACATACCATACCAAACATATGAATTGGTTCTTTATAAAAATATTTGTTATTGATGTCATAAGAAATATATGTAAATTATCCAAAAACTGGCTGTCAGGAACAATTGGATTGTGTCCAGGGTTATGTTAATTGTAAGTCTACTTCCTTTGCAGGTTGATTGAAGTTTATATATTGTTCAACCTCTAGATTGAATATGTATACAACATCTAGCAGCTGACGTGGTCTTAGCTAATGCATAGCTAGAAATTATTGCCATATTAGATAAGTTGAATGAAGAATTGAGCAATTTAAAACTATTATTTTTTATGTAGTACAGGAATGCAGGAAATCCATTAGCCCATTATGATGGTACAGGAAGAGAAATTTTTGAGCAATGCAGTGGCAAAGTTGATGTAGTTGTGGTGAGTACTGGGACTGGTGGCACGATATCTGGTGTGGGCCGATACTTCAAAGACCATGCACCACACGTAAAGATTATTGGTGTAGACCCATATGGATCCATAATTGCAGAGCCGCCCGAACTGAACAATACTGATGTTGATTTTTATGAAGTAGAAGGCATTGGTTATGACTTCATTCCAACAGTAATAGGTTTGTATGTCATACATTTAATCTTAATCAAAATACATCATCTTATAAAAATATTTTGACTTTTATTTTATTCATAATTATTTTCAAAATCAAATGTCTAAATAAATTAATACACTTATTTTACTCACATAAGCATGCACTTTGTGTTTGAGTATGTATTTCCATAGCATACCTTTTTTCTTTTCTTTCATTTACTTATTTATTTATTTTTTTTAGTACCATATTTTTCCTTTTCACTGTTTCGATAGAGTAAGTTATTATTTGCGTACATATAATATATGAACTATTGTTTTGTATATAAATAGAAGTAATAAGCTAGTGGTTCATTTAAATTAATAAATAAACTTTATAATAATAATAAACTTTATTTATTCCTCAAAAAATGTATAAAAACATTTTACATAAATTATAAAGGAATTCATAGCCACTGTTTCTAGTAATCGTGGCTAGCTCAACTTAAACATTCTTGTTAGCAAAACAAAGACAATCAAAACTTATCAAAAGATTATCAAGCGGTCCGCCGCAGTGTGCACAGTCCAAGGTTGACGTTTCCTGATAACTACTTGATAGGCTAGAATGTGTACAGTATTTGGGCTTACGTATTATTAATTAGCTATTTAATATTAATTTTTTAAACTTCGTACTTAGGCTAATACTATAAATAAATGATCAATTTCATCTAAATTAAAATACCACTTCTTCATTTTAATACAATACTTTTTAAAATTATTACAGTTTTATATTTCTGATTGCAAATAGTTTATAAATTTTGGTCCCAGAAAAGAAAAGCTCTTTTTGAAGATTGATTTATTCACCTTAGGTCTTACTATCAGTCCCATTGCATCGCCTCTTGTTCTTGGGTAAATTCTATCATTTCTGATGTTTCTGCTTTTCTTAAAGAACATTTTAAAAACTTTAAATACAAATAAATATTTCAGTGGTAGTATTTTTAAATCCTTATAAATTGGTGCTGCTGATTCAAATCTATTTTTTCTGGCAACGAGTCTAATAAAATGATTTTGTGTTACTTTTAATGGTTGAATGGTTACATTGTCAGTACTTCTCCAGTTCTCTATTCCATAATTTAACTTAGAGTGAAACAGTGCAAAATAAGTAGTTTTTAATAATTTATCGTCAATAAAATTTCTTAGGTAATAGAAGTTTCTGATACTTTTTCTTAAACCAGCTTGTAGGTTGATTATGTGCGATTTTCAACTTAATTTTTTGTCGATAATTAATCCCAGGTATTTTATTTCTTTCACTTGTTCAATAGTTTCACAGTCACATAGAGGTGGTATATATTGACAATTTAGTGTAAGAAATTTTAGTGCGTTATTAAATTGAAAGCCTTTCAAATCAAAATTTATAAACTTAGTTTTTGAAACATTTAGTACGATTCTATTATTTAAATAGAATTCTATTATAAAAAATAATTCTTTTCATTTTTTACACAAATTAAAAAGAATTATAAATAGTTCTTTTTTATTTGTTTCAAGTCAATATGTTTATTATTGTTGTTTTTAATTGTTGGTATGCAAAGATATAAATTAATTAAAGTTATTCTTATTTTTCTTAAACGTTTGATTGTATATGTACTATTTTGTTTATGGGGTTGTGTTAGAGAGGACTTCACAGTCCTAACTTCGCCCCTTTAATAAAGGCATTTTTGATTTCATTTCATGCGCCTTGGAAATAATATTTCAAAAACTTGTGTAAATAAAAACAATGTTAAAAACTTGTATTTAAATTTAATGTTCAATGACTATTCATAGTTATTACATATGACTTTGTAGAAACGGTTTTTTATAAAGTTTAGAACCATTTTGAAACAATGATATTTAGCAGAGTTCATCATAGGCAATACATGCAGTTTGGAAAAAATTTTGTAACAGTTGAAAAATTATGTTATTTTAATTTTAATTGTTTTTTTATTATTTATTTATTTTTAATGTCATAACGTTAGTGCAAAATAAATTTAAAACTTCACTCTATTATTTCATATGTTATTGCATATATTTTTTAAATCAAACTATATATTTCTCATGAAATTCCTTTATGGATATTGCAAATAAGAGCATTTAACAAATGTTAAGAAAGAATCTTGAGTTTTTGTGTAGTAAAAATTAGTAACATTGTAGTAAACATAGAATAGAATAAAAATTTATTCCACAAAAATACAATATTTATACATTGGAAAAGTAAATGATGGCTAGCACAAAAAATATAACTTTAAAGCAATATTTAAATACAGTCAGTTAATCAAAAACCAGGTGAAGCAGACAGCTCTCTGCAGCGTGGTTAAACTTAAAATGTTATCTTTTTATTAGTTTTAATTTTATTTATGTTTTACTAAAACTAATATACTATAACTATACCGATCCTATAACTACTTAAATACCAATCAAATACCATAGAACAATACTACAACCAATCAAGCTCTTCCATTTCATATGCAAAAAAAAATAATAATAAACTAAAACATTAATTAGTAATAGACAATAAATATATAAATAAAATTATTTGGTTTCATTTTTTTCTTCTTTTTTTTTCTTTTGACTAATGTTTCAAGCAAAAAGTTTACTTGATCTTTAGTAAGGAGCCATTTCCTTAATTTTACTAAAAATTGATAAATGGATGAGTTGTTATATTCAATTCAATTCAAAATGCTTTATTTGTAAATGTACAAAGGTACAATAAATAGCGTCAAATTAGTTAAAGCTAGTTAAGGCTATTAAGCTTATTAATAGTTAGCTTAAGGCTTATTAAGTTGGTTAAAATCTTTAGCTGGGCTAAACATGTGTTAGAGATTTTAATTCTTAATTTAGACAAAGCATGAATTTGTCACCAAAGTGCTGGAGTGACCGGGCATTCTATAAATTCCCGTGATGGTGGTCCATGAACTCGCCAACCGTATATAAAGCATAAGACACAAGGTGACTTTTCAGCTGAGATTTAAATAATTTTTGGGAAGTTTGAGATTTAATTCGTTCAGGGAGAACATTGAGCAATCTGACTCCCATCTGCAAGGGAAGGCGTTCAAACACCACCGTCTTGTGTTGTTCGATGCGGTAGGCGGCCCTCGCCCTTGTCTCATATCCATGGACGTCACTGCCGCTAGTCAAACTACATTTGTAGCGACAGTACACCAACGTCTCAAGGATGTAAAGACAAGGAAGTCAGCAGTTCCAACTCCCTGAATGCTGTTCTGCACGACTCTCTGCATTTTAATTTCAAAATGACTCACAGCTTTTTTCTGGAGTTTAAAAATTCTTTCAAAAAGGGTGTTTGCACTACTGCCCCATAATATTATGCCGTACAAGAGATGGGGGTACACAAGGCCATAATAGGCCATTAGTAGAACTTCTAAAGAGCAGTAATTCGAGAGATTGCGCAAAGCAAAGATACCTTTTGCAACCCTAGAGCAAACATTATCTATGTGATTATTCCAGATCAATCCCTTATCCAGGTATATTCCCAGGAATTTGGTACAGTCAGTTTCCTTAAGAGAAACATCATCTACCATTACAGTGGTTGAGGTCTCCGAATCGTGAGACCGCAACGAAAATTTGATGAAAGTTGTCTTTGGACAATTTTTTTGGAGATTGTCATTAACAATTTTTGGATGCAAGAATTCAAATTGACCAAAGCTTGTATTTCCAGTTCAGGCTGAGAAGCAGCTCTGAAGCAGAGAGTTTTGTCGTCTGCGAATTGAATGATTCTTCCATTTGTGACTGATTCCTCCAGATCATTCACATAAATGAGGAATAGTGCTGGGCCAAGGATGGAACCCTGAGGGACTCCATGGTGCACTTTGATGAATTTAGAAATGACGTTTTCAACCTTCACACATTGCCTACGGTCGCTAAGGTAGGACTGAAACCACACATGTGGTGGACCGCGAACACCATAGCGCCAGAGCTTCTTCAAAAGGATTTTGTGATTTACGCAATCGAATGCCTTTGAGAGATCGAGAAAGACCATCTGTTAACGATCCTCAAAGGCCTCCGTGACAAAATCAACCAACTGAGTGACTGCATCAATTGTTGATCTGCCAGACCTAAAACCAAACTGGTTGTCAGTCAAAATTTTATGATTTTCAAAAAATTTTAGTAGTTGATTTAGAAAAAGTTTTTCAAAAATCTTACTTATCACCGGTAAAAGACAAATTGGACGATAATTGTTGGCTAGGCAAGAATCGTCTTTTTTGTATATTGGGACTATCTTTGCTAATTTTAACATGGAAGAAAAAACGCCAGTACTAAAGGAAAATTTTATTATTGTTGTAAGTGGCCCCAATATGTTTTTTGGACATCTTTTGATTAGCCAGGTTGAAATATCATTGACGTCAGAAGCGGTTTTAGCTGAGAAATCCCGGATAACACGCTCCACCTCCGCATGACACACAGGAGATAAGAACATTGAAGTGCCAGGCCCCTTTTCCAGAACGGGTTGGCATTGCGTATCGCTCAGGTTTGATCCAGAGTTAGCTACAGCGGCAAAAAACTCATTGAATGCTGTAGCCACTGCCAAGGGATCATTCACAATATGTCCATTTAAATCTAGCCTATATGGTTTAGCATTTATTTTATTTTTAATGTTATTGATAATTGACCAAGCTGTTTTTGAAAAGTTTTTTGATCCTTTGAGTTTATTATTGATTTGGAAAGCCTTGGCAGTTTTTATATCTTTTCTGTATTTTTTTTTTTTTTTTAGAATTTTAAATTCTTGCTTTAATTTATCATCATCCGTGGTCCTCAAGATTTCAGAGTAGAACCTCAGCCTTTCTTTAGAAGCAAGGATTTCCGGAGTAATCCAGTTACTCCAGTGGCCCCTGTCCCACTCTTACTCTTCTTCAGAGGACAACAAATATCCAGATAATAAATAAAGCAGTTATTAAAAGCTTCAAAAATTTCGTTTGCTGTTTCAATTTTGTTGAGGAAATCCGAGTTTTCCTTTTCTAGTAATTTATTTAGAGTTTCAACATTATTATCCTAGAAATCTCTCTTCGTAATGAATACTGGGGAATTAGCTTTAGGTCGGTTATTATTTATAAGCATCTCCTGAGCGTAATGATCCGAGATGGCGGTATCAAGGATTCTAACTGTAGTGTTAGGTATGTTTGTTATTATGTCACACGTGTTGGAGAGTTCACGGACCTTTTCAGATTAAATGACTGTAACATGTCCTTGAGCTGCCGTGTAAAAACTACCCTTACTGTTTAAAACATTTATGTTGAAGTCCCCAGCAATTACAAAATAATTGAACCTGCGAATAAGATGGCCCAAGAGGCTCTCGAGCCCCTCGAAGAGGACGCCGCTATTACCATTGGGAGACCTATACAGTCCTATCACGGCAGTCTTCCCGAGGGCACTAAAAACATCTGACACCCCTCAACCTCGGAAGTCAACTCAGTACTGTGATTTTGGTTCAATGGTTCAAAATTAATGTTTATTTTTAATAAAAAGTGAATATTTTTGCGTGCAAAGTAATTTGCCAAAATATAATTTTGAATTTTGAAAAAAATTAATTGTACTATCTGTACAAGATAGTACAATTAAATGGCTGTTGTAAGCCATGTTCAGTGACCACAAATATATCGGGCTTATGTATATTTAATTCCATTTGGAATTTGATTAAATAACTTAGGTACTAAATAAATAAAGCTTTGTTTAAATGTACCTTTTTTACTTTGGGTCTTATATAGATTCCTTCAGTGACACTTCTAATTCTGGGTTATAATCTATCTGTTTTAAAATTACCACTCCTATTATAAAATATCTTTAGAACCTTTATAAACAAAAAAATGAATTACAGGTAAAATTTGCAAGTCGATAAAAAGAGGGTGAGAAGATTGACGTTTGGGTTTGAATGAAATAATTCTTACAAAATGTTTTTGTGTAATTATAAGCGCTTCAAGTATGGTTTTGCCAGTTCCTCCCCAGTTTTCAATTCTGTAAACTAATCTTGAATGGATAAGAGAGAAATAAAGCATGCATAGCAAATTTTGATTGAGAAAGTTTCTTAAGAAGTAAAATTTTCTTATGTTTTTTCTCAAATTGTTTTGTAAATGAGTTGTATGTGTTTTCCAAGAAAGTTTTTCATCCAGGTACAAATTGAGATATTTAATATTTTCTACCTGCTCTATTTCTGTGCAAGAGCAAACTGAGTTACTGTTATAACATTCTTCTTTAACATGGAATTTTAGTACGATGACAAATGAAAACCCTTTGAGATCGAAATTTATAATTTTTGTTTTTGTTGCGTTTATAACCATTCTATTATTGATACACCAGTCCTTTAATAATTTAAGATCGTGGTTCATATCTTGCCAAATGGTTCCCCAATGACTGTTTGAATGCTGGAGGGCCACGTCATCTGCAAACGCACTAAGCGCTCCTCTCAACTGCATATTTAACAGATCATTAATAAAAAATATGTGTAATAAAGCTGATAGAACGGAAACAGTTAGAAGCTGAACACTTGGGTTACTCCTTTTTTTATTATTTGCGGTGTGCTAAATACATTTTTTATTTTTACTTTTTGGGTTCGATTTGTCAGATATGATTTGAATCAATTAAGTGCAGTTTCTCTTACTCCTGCATATTCTAATTTATTTAATAAAATATGATCTAAAAGATCAAACGCTTTGGAAAAGTCAATAAAAATTCCAGTAGTTTTAAGAGCGTTGTTGAAACGTGAATATATTGCTTCTGTGAAATTCAATATTGCACCTTCAGTGCTTTTACCTTTCGTAAATCCATATTGTTGATGGTTAAAAAAGTTGTTTTTAATACATACAACAATATTAACATTTGTAAATGTTCTCTAGTGAATACTTAAAAAACATATGTAATATTTTAAATATGTATATAACCATAACAAATTTGTTCATGTCTTTCCACAGTGGCCTGTTTAGTTAAGCATTTAATCTTTTAAGGGTCCAAACCCTTCTTATCAAATTTTGCCGCACCTTGTGAACTTTTAACTTGTGACCCTCTTTATGAAGCTGAAGTGTTAATCATCAGGCTAGCTAGAAAGAGGCCTAATTTGAGCCATAATAGACTGATTATAGAATAAAGCTTACATCATTCATAAAAAATGACTGAACTGTGAGGATTAATTATTGCCCAGTGATTAAGTGAGCAATTTTTAGGTAAAATAAAATAAAATTAATTTTTTAGGTAAGGTTAAAGGGCACTAGGCCAGGAATTAGTAAATTGGAGGAGAAAGACATAAGCAAACTTACCTTAGAAGCACAAGTCCACTAACACCAGAGTAGTAGTAAACAAATTCAAAGAATCAACATTATCACAAATTTTCTGTAACCCACTGGCCCTTTCTTCAGGTGAGTAGAGTCTGAACACAGCCTTACCTCTACTCACCTTAAGAAAGTGTTAATGGACTTTGTCTTCTAAAGCAAATTTGCCTGATGTCCTAATCTCTCCAATTTACTATAAGTTAAGCAATTGTCTCGTATCAAATCCAATTTACTTGTTACGTTTGATAGTAATACCATATACCAACATTTAGAAGTATCTATTTAGTAAAAGTGTTTAAATTGGGTATTGTTGTGTTTGGTATTTAAATTAATTAATAAATACTGTAACACTTTTTGAATGCATTGTAAAAGCTTTTGTAATCTTTCAAAAGTAATATAACGAAACTCTTCATCATATCACTGCAAATTCACTATTGCAACAATTAACAATCTTTAAACATATGTAAAACAAAAATATCTGTTATATTGCAGGTATAAAGAACTATCTTTATAATTAAATATACATTTGTGTTATAGATCGGGACAGTGTTGATGAGTGGATTAAAAGCAGTGATAAAGAATCTTTCACAATGGCTCGCCGGCTCATCAAAGAAGAAGGCTTACTTTGTGGTAATAATTTTTTTCACTTTGGAGAGAAAATGTGTACTAATGAGTATGTTACCTACCACAGAGGAGGTGTCTGAGGAATATATAATGGAGTAGTGAGATCTGTGAAAGTTAATAAAAAACAAAGTGCATATGTCATTACTTTACATACAGCCTTTAGAATAAAATAATGCAACAGTTACCTCAGCCTAAAGGTGCATGTGACCTTGAGAAGAGGTGAATAGAAGCGGGACAGGGTGGGGTACTTTTCTAAAAAGTTATACTGACTAGATGATTGAAAATGAGAAAATATTAGATATTTGTGTAATCGTAATGTACCGGTGACTAATCATTTTGCATTTATTCTATTTGTAAATATATTATTGCAACTAATTATATTACTGTTTTTTAATTATCTGTTTGGCAAAGTTATTTCTGTTAATTTTGGCCTAGAAGACATTAAATAGTGTTTATTTAGTATGTTTCTCATTTATTTTAAAATAATCCTAATTTAATAAACCAAATACCATATGTACGGTTTTGACAGTTTAAAAATTCATAAAAATGTTATATTTTTGTAAAATCTATGTGATAGTAAAAGTAATGTTATGGAAATTCAATATTTGTTTAGGGATATATCAAATATTTATTAGTGTTTGGTCCCAAAAATAAAATAATTCTACATTTTGAGAACAGTTAGTATAGTCGATTCCCCAAGCACGGCTAGGCTGGCCATCTGTACAACCAGACTCATTAAATAAATACAACTACATTTTAAATGTGTGATATTCCTCACAACAAACCTCACTTTTAGGCTTAACAAGTTCACTGCGGAAAACACGTTGTGCTTCAAGTTGACCTTGTGCCAAGAATCAAGAATCAAGAACTTTATTGCCAGAGATCATAGTAACATGAATTAGGCATAGTCAATTTTTATGTTAAAACTAAGAGAGTTACATGCATAATATGTTATATTAAGTTAAGTACATAGGTGTTAAAACTACAAGTAAATAATTAAAAAATATAAATAACATACCAAAATATGTAGTCATGAACAATTCGGGTCTTTCACTAGCCTAATGATTACTTAAATTCTATATTCACAGGGGTTTCCAAAAATTCCCTAATGCTATAGGAAAGGGTTATTGATTAGCCAATTGAAAATAGAAATTCTAAAACTAAAGAAATCAGCTGTACGAGCAGACTCAGACAGCTTGTTAAAAAATTTTATACTGTAAATTTTGAAACACTTACCAAATTTTGCCAATCTGTGCTGAGGTATGTCCAGGGAGTGTGTTTTGTCTCGTGAGATGTCCAGTGTATGTTGTTCCTAGTTTAGAAAATCAATGTAGGTTATTTTTTGTATAAAGCAACACAGTAAGTATGTAAAGGTTAGTGATTTGTAAGTATTCTATGTTGAATGAAAAGTGGTTTGCAGTGACCCTAGGACTTTTACCTGCCAGAATTCTAACAACTTTTTTCTGCAATAAAAGAATGCTGTCCACATCAGAAGAATGGCCCCAGAGAATTAATCCATATTGCAAGTGGGACTGGAAAATACAAAGTAAATCTGTACGCAAAAAATTCAGGATCAATCACGGGGTTTAAGCTTCCAAAACAGATAAACAACTCTGGACAGTTTCTTACAAATCTCTGTAATGTGGATATTCCAATTTAGTTTTGTATCCAAATGAAGACCAAGCAGTTTCACTGATTTATTTTGGACAATCATTATTTAAACTAATAAAATAAATTTTGAGTTTTTTCTTCGTTACAAACCAATATATTTGACTTAAACCAATTAAGAACAGAATGTTGAGTAGTATCCATAACACTCTTCAATCGTACCAAGTCTTTATCTGAGCTAAATATTGGTTTGTATTATCTGCATATGAGATCCGAACTGCACTGGGGATATTATATGGCAAGTCATTAACTGCAATGACAAAACAGGAAAGGACCAAGGGACAGAACCCTGTGGTACACCTGTCTTGACCTCTCTAAGTGAAGAACACTCACCTTTAATGTTAACAAATTGTTGTCTATTAGTTAGGTATGACTTTAAAAAACGTCCAACTGTTTACCTATGATACCATAAAACTCAAGTTTGCTAATCAAAATATCAAATGGTATACAATCAAACGCCTTGGATAGATCAAACATGAGCACTGAGGACAGACTCCCCTCTCTCAAAAGCCATCATATGCACCCTCCACAACCCGTTGCACCGCTTGAGTAGTGGATCTATTCCTCCTGAATCCAAACTGACAATCAGTTTAGTAGATTGTGGGATTCAAAAAATGTATTAACCTGTTAAGAATTAAAGATTTCAAATATTTTTGAAAAAATAGGAACAATTGAAACCGGAACGATAATTATGTGGCAAATCTTATCACCTTTTTGAAAATAGGAATAACTTTAGAAACTTTTAAATACTGAGGAAAATAACCTTTGTCTAAACATTCATTGAATATATAGGTTAGAGGTTCACAAATCTTGTGAATAACCTTTTTAATAATATTATTTGAGAGCCATAAATAATCCATAGATTTTGAATTTGACAAAAATTGTTCCGCCATGTGCGGACAAAGCACTTGTGGGTCATAGACTAAAACACCTGATTACCGCCAGCCAATTAATGGTCTATTGTTGAATGTGATTGTTTTGTGTTATATAAATTTGTGTTTAGAGATTATGTGACTTGAGGTGTATTCATTTTTTAGTTTTACACTTTTATTATTTATTAGATAGTTTTCAGACGTGACACTCATAGATTTCATCATATGTTAAAGGACATAATTTTTGGGTCAGCAGTTAACGTGTTAAACCTGCTGATGCAGTATTACTATACAACTAATAAAAGTTAACAGTGCAAATTTTATAATTAAAACTCTTGGGAAATGAGTTAAAAGGTGTACAATTATTTCATAATAAATAATATTAAATAACTCTAAAAAAATTTAGTTTATCCCACCTTGGGTTTTTGAAATGATAAATCTG
>JAQJVL010004907.1:0-40113 GCA_035578905.1 Stictocephala bisonia
TATACATTTATTTATAGTACCTTACTCATTGCACTTGAGTTGTAACCTATTAACAGTTTAAATATAAACACCCATTCTTATAACTTAGATTGATATATATAACCTTTGCAATATTATAAACATCATTATTTACATTCTAACAGCTGGTAAAATTTCATAAACATCATTATTTACATTTGAACAGCTGTAACCTGTGCCCTTGAGGGTGAAAATATTGAAGTATTTAGACCTTATTGCAAAACTACGAACCATTGGACATTTTTTGACACTGTTTAAAGTAGTCAAGAAATAGGGGAGGCTTGCATTGACAAAAAACGGCATCACATATTGTATATAAAGGATACTGCTTCAGTTCTGCCAAGCATTCTTTTCTGTCAGTTCAAATATCACTGGTCAAATCTTTTTTTTTAATGAAATGTTATGAGTCTACCTTTAATATTTTGGCTTGATCTGAATCTGCTTCTTCGTGGTCCCTCCTTCCTCTTCGCAACCGCAACTTTCGTGCTATTGGGTCTTTACTTGTCCCTAATTAGAAAAAAAGAAATATTTACTGTTACATCTGTTACTGTAAATCTCTATAGATTAAAATTACATATAAATTAATTAATTACAATAGTAGTAAACCAGAATTGATAGTGTACATACTCTGCAACAGAATAAAAATATTTACCACAGAAACATTCTTTTACAATTTTTAAAAATTTATTGTATTGTTAATTGTCTTTATAGCTCCTGGAAGAGCATTATACAAGTATACACAATGATGTAAGACACTAATTCCTGCTACAACAGTTTTTATGTATTTTACATGGATATTATTTCTATTCCTTGTATGATACTGAGTGTTGAAAAAGTCCGAGGACGGTTGAATATTATTTAGACCGTTACAGATAAAGGTACAAAACTTTGCACATTGCTGCTGGACATATAAAGCTATTTTACCATGTATTCAGTGATCCACTACCTTCGTAGAGGGACAGCCCACTAGGAGTCGGAAGAAAACCTTAAATGTAAGGATAGTTTGATATACATACCATTTTAAAGGTCTTAGCTAGTAGAACATCATATCTCAAATTATATCTCAAAAGGTTAATCCTGAACAAAATGGCGGCGCTCGAAAGTTTCAATACCGATATAATGTGCAAGATTTTAAACCGCCACCATTTTGTGACGGATAAAGCTTTTAAAGTGCGGTTTGCAGCATTCTTCTATGCTTGATCATCTTTTTAAAATGATGTGCATATCAACCCATGCTTACACTAAACTTTTCTACTGACTCCTCATGGACCGTTCCCATAGAAGAATAGAAGGACACTGAATACATCTTAAAGTGGGCATTTGTGTAAAGTAATCATATGTGAAGTTTTGCAGCTTCATCTGATATGGTTAAGCCTTTCTTAAACTTGCACATAAGAAACAGTATTGAAACTTACGAGCGCCGCCATTTTGTTTAGGATTAACCTTTTGTGGTCTAATTTGCGGTATGATGTTCTACTAGTTAAGACCTTTAAAATGGTATGTATGTATATCGACCTATGCTTACATTTAAGATTTTCTTCCGACTCCTAGTGGGCCGTCCCCCTACGAAGGTAGTGGATCACTGAATACACGATAAAATAGCTTTTTATGTCCAGCAGCAATGTGCAAAGTTTTGTACCTTTATCTGTAATGGTCTAAAAATGTTCAACTGTCCTCAGACTTTTTGAACACCATGTATGTGTGAAAATCACTTTTAAGTGGAAAATGATATTTTTTATAAAATGCGCGTGGTGGGGATCCCTACCATTCTCCCTTTGTTGTTTCATTAGCTCAGTATGCCTTGAGCACTTGACAGAAGTGGATTGTGTTTTTACCACTCCTTGAGACGTATCTAAGTGACATTTTTCGTTCATTCGTAAAAATATAAAAAAGTATAAGAAAAAATATAAAAGTAAAATTAAAAAAAAGTTTTAGCATCCATATACTATAATGCATGTATTTTTAGCAGTCAACATGTTAAGGCATACATTTGCTGATTTGAAATAACTGACTGTAGGAGTCTCTTAATTTAAGTAGTCTCAAATCATTTTAAAGTGATTAGAGACCATCACTGTGCGTATTTGGGGAGGGGAGGGGATGTCAATACCACGGTATATGTATGTGTAATGTTTTAGTCCTCTTGAGACTCATTTAGTCTCTCAGAGGATGGTAGCGCAGTACTGTAACTCAGCTACTTGGGGACAAAGTGTTGGGGAGATTGTAGGCGATAGGCTCTATGCTTGGTCCTCTTAATACCAAGGTGTCCGCTCAATGGTTGTCATCGACATGGACACTACTATAGAGAAGTTTCGAGTGCCCATGTTGGATGGTAGTCGAGGTTTACGTGGTTCAGATTTAACGTAAAGCTATAGGTCCCATAGTTACCCTGGCTATTGGTCTATTAATAAATAGCTATTTCTGAGGAACAGTCGATATTAGTAAGTAACGATGACTATACTCATTACTCTACACTCATCATACTCATTCAACCATATCTTGACAATCAGCGTCTTATGAATGAATAATTAAAAAAATTTAATGCATGTTCATTTTTTATATGTATTTAATTTATATATGTTAGTTAGTTAATATGGGGATATGCAGTTGGTCCAGCCAACCCTTGCAACGAAGCCTGAGGCTTTTTGTGCCAATCCCGGTGCCTAATCGTCGTAAAGCTGGCAATCCTTGACCAGGTCAAGGAGCTTCTTCACTAGATTAGTATATATGTTAATAATGAAAGCAGAAGTAAAGGAAGAAATCATTTTGAAAAGGCCAGACCTACAGGATGAATAATATAGTTCTAAGATTAGTCATAGTCACTATGTTTCATTTGCGAATATTATTTAAACTCTATATTCAAAACAGATATTGTAAAAACAATAAAGTAAAATAAAAAACATAACATTTGTAAGTGAAGCTACAAAATGCACCTTCATGCACATTCTTCTTAAACAGTTTATAGTTCTAACAAACTCATGCAAGTTCTGCATCTTATACAATAATGTGTATGACGATATTGCTTTAGTTTAACCATTAATTTTTAGGTGTATATAATCAAGGGATTAACGATTGATCTTCCTTCTTGCAGTTTAAACCCGCTGTGGTAGTAGACCTCACTAACCAAATTACAGGCACAAATATTCCTATTATATTATATCTATTTAATTATATACAGAGTGAGTTTTATGTCCTGGCACACCTGGATATAATTTAAACGGCCTGAGATATCTATGTGAAACCTTGACCCTACCTATTATAACATATTTTCTTAATTTTTCAAGTTGTTGAAAATTTTGCCCCCCTTTTCTAAAGGGGGGGTAAAGGAGGGCAACTAAACATTTTCAAATACAAACCCCTATCATGTGACCCCTCATTTTAAAGGGAATAAAAAATGAAATCCAATAATGCAAACTAGAGGTCTCTACGTTTATTTTAACAGATTTTATGACAAGTTTATAATAATAAAATCAGTAACGTCTTGTCCTGTTTATCGTAACATGAGTCAACATGCTTTGGAATTTCCCTTGTTCTTATCTTACCGGTTGCAACAATCTACTGTTGACTTTCTCTTTACTACTCACTTGCATTTCATCAGCTGATTGGTTAAGTTGCTATAAACAACATCAGTTTAAGGTTATTTTTCTGACAAATAGTGTTACTTATTTTATTTCTACATGGAGAATTCTGAGTTTGAAAGAATTACTGTGTTAATGATGAGAGGTTATGGAGAACATATGAGATCATACGCTGAAGTAGCAGAATTATTCAATGAGGAATTTCCTAACCGGAACAATCCCATAACTAGATTTACGGTGGCAAGAATTGTTCAACGGTTTAATGATACTCATTCTGTAAAGGATAGACCCAAGCCAGGAAGGGCTCCTGTAATTGACGAGGAGAAATCATTAGATGTTATGCAGTCCTTTGTTGAAGATCCCCACATATCTACGAGAAGAACTGCTTTGGAGCACGACATTAGCCAATCTTAGGTAAGAAAAATTCTTAAATGTAATAAATTCAAACCTTTTAAAGTCAAACTAGTGCAAGAGCTTAGTGAAGATGACTATGACCGTAGGGTTGAATTTTGTGATATAATGATGGGCAAACTAGACGCTGAACCTGAGTTACTGAACAGAATCCTTTTTAGTGACGAAGCAACTTTCATGACCAACGGTGCCGTCAATCGGCATAATTGTCGTTACTGGGCAGATAACAATCCATACTGGTATGTAGAGGCCCATACACAACGCCCTTCAAAAGTTAATGTTTGGGCAGGAATAGTTGATCACTGCTAGTCGGTCCATTTATAATTGATGGAAATTTAAATTCTGTGAAGTATTTAGATATGCTTGAAAACCAGATTGTGCCTGCACTCCAAAATATGTTTGGACAAGAAGCTGATAACATTTGGTTACAACAAGATGGAGCACCACCACACTATGGTCTTGAAGTACGACAATATCTAAATAATGTCTTCCCAAGAAGGTGGATAGGCCGAAGGGGCGCTGTGGAATGGCCAGCAAGGTCTCCTGACCTTAACCCACTTGATTACTTTTTTTGGGGCTACATGAAATATCTGGTGTACAAAACAAGGCCAATTGACATCCATGACTTAACGCAAAGAATTTTGAACTTATCTCTAACAATTCCTAGAGATAATTTCTTGAATGCTGTCACAAGTTTTTACACACGTCTAGCACACTGTCAAACAGCCGAAGGTGAACAGTTTGAACACCTGCTACATTAAAACAGGTAACTGTTTTTAGAATTTGCGTTAGTGTTGACTCATGTTACGATAAACAGGACAAGACAGTTACTGATTTTATTGTTATAAATTTGTCATAAAATCTGTTAAAATAAACGTAGAGACCTCTAGTTTGCATTATTGGATTTCATTTTTTATTCCCTTTAAAATGAGGGGTCACATGATAGGGGTTTGTATTTGAAAATGTTTAGTTGCCCCCCTTTACCCCCCTTTAGAAAAGTGGAGCAAAATTTTCAACAACTTGAAAAATTAAGAAAATATGTTATAATAGGTAGGGTCAAGGTTTCACATAGATATCTCGGGCCGTTTAAATTATATCCAGGTGTGCCAGGACATAAAACTCACTCTGTATAATCAATTTTGCAGCCCTCCGTAAAAAACATCTGTTTTATTTTTTATTTAAGCATATATCTACATATACACTTAAATAAATTATAACATATAAATATAAAGTAGAACCTTAATAGCTCAATACTTTGTGGGCAAAAAGAGTAAAAAGTATCACATTGTCAAACTGTAAGGAATGTACGACATCCTATTAAAAAAAGGAAGATTTTATAGGGAAATTATTCTGAACATTTTAGTAAAATGTTAAAAATGGAACAAACAAAATCAATCATTTTACTGTGTCACGTTCTAATAATGATCGAGGTTCTACTATATACAAACCACCCCTCCCGTATATACATATCTTCAAAAAAACTGATTTAAAAAGCTGAAACAAATTGAAGCCCCACAATTTTAACTACACATAATTCAAATAAATTATTTTCAAGATGTAAAGAATTTTGGTTTTTAAAATTTACACTTCATAACTTATGTTCTTGGAATGATGCCAAATTTTTACCAAAACGCTACTAATGATGTGACCTTTTAGAAAATAATATGGATAGTAATTTATCTTTGCATTTTCCAATCTTGAAAAATCATCAAAAATATAGAAAATAAAAACGGATTGAAGTAAAAATTTTCGAATAGCAACCAATGTCTTGATGCATATCAAATTAAAGGTTGTTCAGAAATAAAACTGTTGTGTTTTTAAGGTTTTGAACATCTCTGATGGTTTTGAAATGGCGCAAGAAAAATAGTTTTTACTAAAAAAAATGGGGTTTGGTTACAAGTTTTTAAGATCAAACTGTGACATGTTGCATATAAAATTGAAGGCCTTTAAAAAAACACTTTGTATTTAAACATTTGGAATTATTTAATAGAGTTTTTTAATGGCAGATTAAAAAGTAATTTTGTACATTTCTTATAATTTGTTATTAATTTTTGTTTGAATAGCATGATTAAACAATTTGTTAAAGCTAAGAAGTAGTGTGTCCCCACTCCAAAAGTACGATTTGGAGCAACTTAAAATCTTGAAAATAATTTGGTTGAATTCCCTATGGTTGAAAATGTGGGGTTACATGTTGTTTCAGCTTTAAGTCAATTCTTTCAAGCAGTATAAATAACAAGCAGGTAGTCTGATACAACCTACGTATTTAAAATATTAAAATTGAAAATATTAGATTTATAATAAAAACTATTCAATGTTCCTAAAAAGGAAATCTATATGGTTTTAGTATGATTATAACAATTTGTACTGTACCAGTCCCAGGTCCAGATGAAGGAGCAGGGATTGCAGCTCCGGCTAGTCGTAGCTGATTCTGCAATGAGAAGTCAACATTATAGAACTCAAGGCCAGCTCCTCGTTGAGCCTCCTGTGGTCGTGGGGGCATTACCAGTTCTGGGTTATCCTTAAGCTCTAGCGTCTGTAGCTCACTCAGCAAGTGAACAGTGTCTGGAAGTGTAATGAGGCGATTGCCACTCAGCACAAGCTTCTTCAGGGATCCGCACCTAGTCAACATATGCTTTCACAATGAATGAGGCTTGAGTGTATTTTAAATTTGTTATCTTAAATATTTCACTTTCAGAGTATATTTTTACATTCCTTTTTAGATACCTAGAACATCAACTAATAGGACCTCAAACTGTTGACACAGAAAGTTAAATATTTGACAAGTAGATATCAGACACTAAAAGACAGGTTTAACATTAACGTCAGGTTGCAGATACATTCTGGAAACGGTTTGATTTTAACAAGTGCATATACGTAATTCTATTTTATCTTTTAGTTGAAGGTTCAGTTGTGTGAGAGAAGCAAGCTACTAGTGCCAGTGAAGGTTTTGTTTACTATGTAAGTAACTATGTCAGCATTTTTTGTTATTACTGTCTTAGTTCTTCAATATGTTATTTCTTCTAAATAGGAATGTACTTTGACATTCATTTCAATTAAGTAAAGCTTCAGCTAAAAAAACCAAAAAAAATAATAAAGAACATAATGTGAATGACATGAAAATTTAAGTAAAAGGTAGATTGTATGATTTATCACAGAATAATCAGCACTAGATATAGTTGGGATTTAAATTTTTGGGCAATGTGTGGAGTAGATCGAGGCAGAGCTTCACTTTTAATTTTAATTTCTAAAAGAGGAATGAGTGAAGTCAGTATCAATAGTTATTAAAAAAATATATTTTGTTTTTTATCAGCTTGAAGAAATAGGTTTTTTGTTGGGTATTATCATGATGTTATTAAAATTGTTTGTACTGACCTGCAAAGTCCTTCAGGTATCATTTCCAGATGGTTGTTGGCTGCAGAGAAGACCTCCAGACTAACCAGCTTGCCAATTCCCGAAGGAATCCCTTCAAAGTCTAACTGATTGTTGTTGAGATAAAGTCTGCGCAGTGAGGTCAGCTTGCACAATGATGCTGGTAGAGCAGTTATCTGATTGCTAGATACGTTCAATGTCTCCAATTGCTGCCAGACCTCTATAAACAGAAAACTTTGTTTGACCAACATACCAACAATTTATACATAAATGTGTTAAAATATAAGGTAATAACTAAAGAGAATAAGATTACGAGTGTGTTAGATTAGAAGTTAAGTTAAAATATTAGTATAATTGGAGAGGTAGGGCAGTAAACTTACCTAAGAAGTCCACTTAGAAATAAGTCCACTAACATAATGCAAAAGAAAACAAACCTAGACACGACTTATAATAAAAATGTTCAGTGGCATTGGCAGTGTTTTCAGGCGCATAGAGACTGACAGTTTCAACTGTTTCTGGGTAGGTGACAGTGGTGGAGTTTGGTTTATATTCACAGAGGAACACACAGATTTTATCACAGTTTTATTAAAAGTCTTCCAAAGTGTTCAACAATTCGAGAACCATTCTTTCCACCTGACTGACTTGTTCAGCCACATTTCCTTTCTATCTAATTGTCTAGCCCTAGAAATAACCTCTCCAAGCTTAACATATAAACCTGCCATATTTGCAATGCCAACATAAATGGACAGAAAAATCGTGGAAATATCCAATAGTTATTCCTTTCAAATCACTAAAAACAATCAAAACCTGTAAAATGAAATTAAGTATGATTTAAAGAACGTTTTCAACCCTATCTGCCGATTTGCCTGAAACCTGCCTAACCTACTTCAAGCCTCCTCCCAGCTATGACCCTCCACCATTTATTTACTCCTGACCATCTTATTGAACTGTACCTTAACCTCACTCTCCAAAATGTGTCATATCATCAGTTCTTCTCCCAGTTCCTAACAAGTCAAAATTTTACCATCGCTGAACATGGCACCACATCATTGCAAAACACTCAATGCATTGCAATGATGACATAATAATATTTTTATGTCGTTAAAAGCTCCATTACGAAAAAAAAGAAAAAACTCGATCCTCTCATATGACAGCTACCTTCAGGACACTAATAGTTTCTTAAGTCTTCTTCCCAGTCTCCCCAATCTTTATCTCTAATAGCCAAACTGTTATTGTACACTTCCTCAACACACGTTCTCGCAACATCAAACTAGCACTCTATTCCTAGTTCAATTAGTTTAGTTCATCCTAAAAAAAAACTATTTTTAATATTCTGGCATCAACTGCCTTCAGATCAAGGGTAACACATGGCTCTTTCCTTTTCTAACCTTTTCATAGGGGAATTGGAGAAGACTTTCCGGAGACTCCAAAACCAACATTGAAACATTTCTTCAAAGACTACAAAATGTTTCATCTCTGAATTTTAGCTGGCAACTTCTTATGAATGCATAGTCTTCCTTAATGTTGAAATTGAATTAGATGAGAGTGTCCTTCAAACTGATATTCACAACAACCTACCAATAAACAACAATACCACTTGTCACCCAACCATAACCAAATGTTCTTTACAATTGGCCAAGCATTGCCAATTGTGCTTAACAAATAATTTCCTCTCCTATAAACCTAGATAAAACTAACTAGCTTGTCAGTGCCTTCCAAAAGAGATGTTACCAAACAATTTTTATTAGCAACCAAATGCATTTAACCCAGTCCCAAAAACTCAAAACAAAAGTAGTTTCCAATGCCTAGTCCTTGTCAAAAATTACCAAAATGGCCTACAGAGACAACCACATCCTGAAAGATAGCTTTGGCATCTTAAAAGCATCTCCTCACAACAAAGATCTTTTGGGAAAACCTCCTATATTTACTTAAATGAAAAAAAATTATGCCAAATCCTAATCCATCCGAAGTTACCTTATCCTAACAACCCAGTCTGTTCTAAAAACCAACAATTATCTGGTTCTAATCCTTGACACAAACAAATCTTGCAAAACCTGTCATATTCATCCCCTAGTCACACCATTTAACAACTCCTCTACCTACTAAATGATATTCGAAAACCACGCCTATGACTCCACCAACTCCAGCACCAACACTAAGTCAGTATCTACTCATCTGAAGAATGGGCCAGCGACACTTAACAAGTGTTAAGTGATATGTCTATATGTTTTCTGTATTGTGTTAGTAAACTTGTTCTCTGAGGTAAGTTTATAATTGTCTCCTGGGCTAGTGACCTTTAACCTAACCTAAAATAAGTGATGATATTGTAATGATTTAGAAAGTAAAACGAAGATTTTAGAGGGAAGCGACAAATATTGAGCAAAAACTGTTTGTGTTATGTTCAAGTGAAGTTCGTTATTCCACCTCTCTATACCTGGATATACTTATCTGAATATACTTTAATAGGTAAGATTTACTTTTTAATATTTTAGCTGTGAAATGTTGTTGTTAATGTTTTCCATTTTGTTGTGTTTCTCCTTGCAATCATTCATAGCAGAGACAACTTTCAGATAAAGCTTAGTTTATAAGAATGTAGTTGTTTCAGGGTTTTAATACCAATATGATTTGATTTTCTCTAGATATCTTTTTTTTGCTGAAATGTAGTTTAAAGTAATAAGTAACAATAGAGGACAGCTGGAGTTTTTATAAAAAACATTGTGTTTGTTTTTTTAAACATTACAAGCATTAGAAATCTTCAACAAATTAACAATGATTTATAAATCCTTTCCTGAAATCGTTAGTTAACATTTCTAGTACCTAGTGCCATAGCTAGTTCAGTGATACAGTTGTTGCTGAGGTTCAATCGCCGCAGTGAAGGCAGAGTATAGAGAGCATCTGGAACTTTTGGCAAGTCGTTAAAGCTCAAGTCCAGGTCCTGAAGGCAGGTTAGAGTCTCCAGACTTGAAGGTAGGTTAACCAAATTGCGTTGAGTGTCCCTCATGTGCAATGTCTCCAGGCCTACCAAGCTTGGCAGTTGCCTAAACAATAAAACATGTACTATTCTTGAACTTCAGTAAAAAAAAGATATGTTGCAGTTTTTCAAAGAAACAAATTAAAACTCTGATTATTGAAATTAATCAAGGCTGAACTAATTTCAAACAGATAAACATTTCTGTTAGTCCAAGGGTTATTCTAATCTCACATATCCACAATGTCTCAGCACTGTTTTAAAAGCAGGACATTGGAAGATGTTAACCCTTTCAACGCGGGAAATGGATTTATCCCCAGCCTCTTTAGGGCCGAAACGCAGTAAACGGACATATCCTCCAAACCCTATTTTATAGCATTTAATAAAATGTCATTGCAGTGGGATCCGCTAGAGTTCAGGAGAATGTTGAATAGTCTTTCTAAACAACGGTTTGTATGATCTGAAAGTGATTGGTCAGTTGTAGTGGGAGGGGGAAGTAGCTTTGTCAGCTAAGGCACGCCCTACTGCCAGTCTACCCATTATGTGTGAAACGGATATATCCTTCACTCATTATTTTAGTTTGTGACGGTTTTACTAGTGTTTTATTATTGTTCGCGTAGGTGTCTTACATCAATTAGTTCCGATTTATTGTGTTTTTATTGTATGTAGTTTTATCTATCAGTTTAATTGACCATATTAAATTTCTACTATTTTTTAATATTTTTCATTTTTTATTTCATTTCTTTGCTTTATATTTTGTTATTTTTATATTAATTTATTTTTATTTCTATTTGATCTTGGCTGTAAACTGAGATTGAACACACAAAAATTATAAACATATATATTTTTAGAATTTGTATGTAAATTTAAAAAAAATGTAAAAAATCAATTTTTTAATTATTTCTTAACACTTTGGTTTTTTTTTACACCTTATTGCATCCTCTAGCTAAAAAAAAAATCTGTGTTACGAAAATTACATTTTTATATTTTTAAATTACTACACTTTTTCAGTAAAATAAGAACAATTTATTCTGTGTTGCCAGAATTAAGACATTGCTTAATGTATTGTAATGTACCATAATTAAAAACAGAAAAGAAACACTGCAATATACATCTTAAATATTAATTACATAACTAGATGCATTAAGTATGAGATATAACCAATGGAAAACTCAAAAACTGTAACTATAAAGAAACTTTAAATCTTTGCAATCCTTTTTTATTTCTTGTGATTCATTTTTACAATCAAGAAAAATTCACCAGGTTTTCTTGGAAAATAATCACTTTTGTACCAATTATTGTCCATTAAACGATCAAAAGCCGTACTTCTTACAATCTAAATAAAAACTAGTATTTATATATAAGTACCTACTAAAACTGTTTTCTTTATCTTACGTTGAACTCAAATACTTTCCTAGCCAAAAAGAAATATAACAAACTTTTATACATACTAAAAAATTGTACATATATATTAACATCTTTAAACATAAAATATAATTCATAAATAGCTTATAACAAGAAAATAATAATAAAAATAAATAAATGGTAAAAAATAGTGCTAGTTTTAGATAACATTTTTTTATCAACATAGCACTAATGTTGAACAGTTTTACACAACAACTTATTGTACTAACAATGTTGAAAAGTTGAGTTACGGGCGCCAACAATTTGCTAAGATCATATATATACAAAAATCAACAGTAACAGCAGACGTGGAGTTTGTTGAATCGGTGATAAACTCTATTGATGATGGGGAGAAGGTATTAGGAATATTCATGGGTGTGAGCAAATCATTTGACAGTGTATGCCACTTTCAGATGATAAATAAGTTGTATGAGCTTGGGGTTCAGAAAAAAGAACTTTCATGGTTTCAATCCTATTTCTTTGAAAGGAATCAATATGTTGAAATTTTTCGAGTTTTTAATTATAGAATTATTGAAAAATTTGCATCTTCATTGTAGACGGTTCCCTGTGGTGTCCTCCAGGGATCTGTTCTGGGTCCTCTCATGTTTCTTTGCTATATACAGGGATTGCCTGAGGTGGTACCCTGGGAGAGGGGTAGGATGAGTCTGTATGGGGATGATGCAAACATTACAATTGCAAGTAAAGATCAAAAAGAAACTGAATAAAACTAAAAAATAATCCTTTCACATATAAACAATTATCTGAATAGAAAAAAATCTTCTACTAAATACTTCAAAAACAAATGTTATCACCTTTTCTACAAGGTAGTATAAAGAAAAAAAGCATCCCAACATTGTAATTAGTGATTCAGTAATTGACCAGCAACCTTTCATGGAATGATCATATCAATTCGGTCTTTAAAAATCATCTTCTGGTGTTTATGCCCTGCAGAGAATTGTCTAAAATAGCAGTCAAGATACTTTGAAAATAATCTACTTTTCGTTTATTCATTTACATATCTCTTATAGACTCTGCATATATGGAAACACTTAAAAAAAAACCTTGATAAAATTCAACTAATACAAAAAAAAAAAAAAAAAAAAAAAAAAACTGCTAAAAAATTTTTCAATGTTCTTATCTATTTATGATCTGCTCATTTTACAGTCAGTCCTTTACATAAAAACTCTTCAAGCCCACCACATTCATAAACATTCCCATAAATATTTTTCACATAATCAATTTATGACAGAAAAGCACAATTTCGTCTTTAATTCTTGCCACTGTTGTTAATTTTTCACCAGAACTAAATTTTCTATTTATTCTTAAAACAATGATCGTCAACATATGGGCGAATATGCATTTCTAATGAGTGTAGATGAGCGAATGTAGTTATTGTTACAAACTAAGACAGACTATTCTTTAGAAAGTCTTTAATTAATAGCCCAATGACAAATGAACAGCCGGAGGTTATTAGCTGATTCCTTTCAACAGTTCTTATAACTCTGATTAGGATCTAACTGAGAACCTTTCACTTTTAAAGTTGAGATCCAACCAACAACTAAATTAATATATACAATATCAATTTATATTAGCCTGAGACTATAGAATAGTCTCAGGCCTACAAAATAGAACTAGTTCTTTAAATGTCACTTTTATTCAGTAAATTATTAAAATATAAAACAACCAAAAACTATATATCGTTCACATAGGCTAGCAGCAGTTGTAAAAATAAAATACGCCTACGTCAAAATAAAATTAAAAAGTCTGATCTTATTTGGATTTTTAAACAGGGTGTCTATTGCCAAATAGAAAAAAAATTCATGACTTTTCATGACCTTACAACATGAAATTCATCACCCGAATAATGATGAATACGGTTCACGTTATAACATTGCATTATTTTCAGTCATATTCTACTAAATTAGTGATATCATTATTAACCTTTAGTAGACCAAGTATAGATAAAATACAACAGATTAAAGTAGGCTAACATTATTTATTAAAAGAAGCCCATCATTGTGTGAGTAAAACGGATTTGCAGACATATTTCATTATTAATATGAAAACGAAACAAAAAGCAGGTTCAGACTCCAGAAACCCTGCAAATTGAGCATTACCTACTTATATTTTCACATTGATTTATGTGATGATGACACATGTCTGCAGTAGGTTCAATTCTTAATTTAGCATCATCAACAAATCAAATAGGCCTAACCTAAGTTGAACAGTAAATTGAATTTATAGTGGATTAATTTACCTTGTAAACAGTCTGAAAGTGTTCCTATGTACCACCATGAGCTCCTATGTACTATTATAAACACTGATAAACAAAATTTTCATTTGTTTTGTAGTAAATATAAATACAGTACAAGTAAACGTCACACAACACAAATTTGTTTCATAAAATGCAGAAATATATTACAATACAACTACAAAATGCACAAATATTATGGTGATCGATTTCGGTGAACCAGGCTCACCTTCCTCAGACCAGAGGGATACACAAAAGAATCTTGTAAAAATGATCAAAGTTCAATGATAAAGCCAAATTGACTTAATGTGAAAATATTAGCTTAAAAAATATATTTATACTTCCCGATTGTAGTAGTGCTTTGGTACAGGATATTTATTTATTTTATTTATTTTTTTTTATTTCTTTATATAAGGTTTTCCAAAAATATTCCATTAGTAGCGGCAAACACAATACTAATGTTAAAATGCTAAAATCAGTTTAAAATTTCCTTCAAAAAGTAAAATTACGTTATGAGTGGGCGGATGGGTGGGTAAAGTGATGAGTGGATGGATGGATCATTACCTCCGTTTTAAATTGTTGAATTACTGTTTCAGTTGTATTAGAAAGAGTGTTATAAAACTTCATGCGTTAAGATTGAATAGAACACATTTTTAAACTCGCAAATATAACTTCCTAAAGAAGCCCATGAAAGATCTAAAACCGTAAAAGAAAGCATGTTCAGTTTTAGTTCATCTTCATTCGGAATTCAAACTCAGCCTTCCGGAAATACATCTTTTGTGAATCCCTCTGGTTTGAGGAAGGTGAGCGTGGTTCACCGAAATCAATCACCATAATATTTGTGCATTTTATACTTGTATTGTAATATATTTGTGCATTTTATACTTGTATTGTAATATATTTGTGCATTTTGTGCTTATATTGTAATAAATTTCTGTTGTGTGACATTTACTTGTACTGTAAATGTAACAACACGTATTATAATAATTAAAAAATTAAATATAAATTTAACACGTTCGCTGTGGGTCACCGCCCGGGCGGTAGTGCCAGAATTCGATGGTGGATGCGCGCCGTCCGGGCGGTAACGGCGCCATGCCAAACTAATTCAGTACTAGTGCGGCAGCACTCTGGTGTAGTCGGGAGGTACGTTGTCCGTAAAGTATAGTAGCTGTCTTTTTGCGCGAACCGTTCTCGATTATCGTTATCGGTTCTGTTACTCCTTCTGGTGGATTTTTTACTCACTTTTTGCTATGTTTAGTGTAATTGTTTGTTATATAAGTGTGTTTTATTGTTAAATAATGGCGTCTACTTCCCAAACTACACGTGGCACACGACGCCAACGGTCCCCAGACCCTTTTGAGGATGAAGAAGGAGCTTCAGATTCATCGGAGGATGTGCATGGGCATTCATCGGGGGAGGATGTGCAGTTGTTATCAGGACTTCGATGAGTGAGGACTGCTTATCGGGCTCGCCTCTTGTTATCTGATTCACGCCGAGTCCTGTCCAGTCTGCTTGCAAAGTGTTCCTTACAGGCCTTCCACTAGGTCTGAGAAAAAAAGTAGGACATTTTAATGAAAAAAGTAGGACATTTAACGAAAGGCGCAACAGTCACACTTAGCGTTGTATTATTATTATTTATTAATTGTATTCCATACGGGGACCCCCCTCGTTCCGCATGCATGAATTGAGAGCTAAAACAGCTGAATTTATCGAAGCAAAAATAATACTGAAAACTAAATCCAAGACTATGAAGTAGTTTTGTTCTCATTTGAACCTACAATATACTAAGATTAGTTCAAACGGGCATTAATCTAAATTTATGACTAATAAATTAGGTCTTACCTAATGACTCACAAATGAATGTTAAATTTATGAGATAAATAAATAGAAATAACACTTTAAAAAATTATTTCAACCCAAAATTCATGCATGTCCCCGCTCTTTATAATTTATTTTCTCTTTTACTACAAAAGAATAGAAATACATAACTTATTTATATTTTTTCATAATGTAGTATTTAAAAAATACTTAGAGAAAGGAAACTAAACCATTATTTATGTATCAAAAGTTCATTAGCTGTTTTTAATCGTTTGGTTGAAATGTCAATCATCTCTGAGGCTAATGACACTTCTGCAAAGTCTTTCCTTTTCATAGCCAACTGGAGCTTCTTCTTGCCTTCTTCTAGAAGATTTTCAGCAGCTTTGATCTCATTTCTTGCTTTTATCTCTTTTTCTTTAGATGCCTCTTTTTCTTTTTGTTCAGCAGATTCCTTCTGTTTCCTTACTTCTTCATCTTTTCTTTGAGCTAAATACTCTTTGTACTTGGAGCTTGCCCCTTTAGCTGCATCTACCATTCTCTTTGTTATTTTAATATTTTCTACTTTGCCATTGACTCTTACAAAATCTTTTACAACTCTCAAGCCAATTATGGTATGCTCATTGAGTGCCTTCCTTTCATTGGTCACAATATTATTGTTCATAGAAAACCCTCTCTCAACATCTGCATTTCCATGTGCTAGTGTTAGAAGTGAGGGCAAATAACTAGCTAGCTGAGGATATCTGGGTTTACCAGTTGATGTCTTTAGTTGAAAAACTTTATTCCAGTAGGAATCCACCCTCATGTACTTGACCTCAGTCTGTGTCTTCGATTGGATATACCAATCTTCTGCTACATCCAAATCTGATTGGTATCCTAACCATTCCTCTTTAAGTCTATCAATTTTTTCCTCTGTCAGACCATGTGGTACTTGGGTGATTATCCGTTTGAACATGTCATAGCTTTTTTCTTCTTTTCTTGCCAACCCATGCAGGCACTGCATATTTTTCAGTATTTTGTTGTCGATGGGCAGATCTTTCATTAGCTTGTTGGTCACAGTAATAAAAAAAGAACTTATAGCTTGGTAAAACTCAGACTTTTCTTTGTCAAGGATCTTTAATGAAAGTAGAGTTTTTTTAGCTTCACTTCCAACTTCTAAGTCTTTAAACTCAAGCAAGTTTGATTTTTTTACCTCTATGTGACTGATGTTGTTTTTGTGTTTTTCAATTTCTTCAGCTTTGATAAATTTTCTCAAAAGAGTCTTCATTAAATGGTTCATTTCATCATACAGTACATGAACCAATGGTTGTTCAGATTGAAACATTGTCAGAAACTTAGAAAATACAGCACTGATATGAAGCAAAAACTGCATTAGAGGAAGAAGAATGTTATTCTTCAAAGCAGAGCAGATTCTTTGGTACTTATAATTCTTGTCGAGACTCTTTGAACTTTGGTTTTGTGGCAAAAACTTGAAAAAATAATGTTTCAGTGCCTCATGCTGTTCGATAAGTCTTTTCAAGACTGGACCAATACTCAACCATCTGCTATTTACATACTGACAAAAAAAATGTTCTTCTACTTGCATTAGCTCTTGACTTTTCTTGTAATCTTCTCTTCTTGCAGCAGACAGTTTGAAAAATTTGAAGATGTCAGTTGCAAATTCATCTATCAGTGAAAATGGATGGTCACGAAGTCCACTTCCAAAAGCATTGTGGACTTTGTGGAGAGAACAAGGTCCAATGTCCACTAGACCTGGGGAACCTAAAGATTTAACCTGTGAGTTAAGTTTGGTAAAAAGGGACTTGTTCACATTAGGACCATCCATTGACACCATAATAGCTTTTGAAATTGAGACACCTTCAATTTCAGATGATTTGATGATTGCATCAAACATGGTTTCTGCTTCAGCATGGCCCAAAAATATCGAAGTTAAATACCGACATTGGACTGGTTCTGCTACCTGCTGTGGTGACCAATACCTTACGTAGAGGTCAAGTTGTTTTTTAACTTGAGTTGTAGTCGTCTCATCGAGGCACAAAGTATAAAAGTTGTTTGACTCTCTAATATCCCTGGTTAGTTCTTTAACTAAGAAAGGACCCAATCCAAAGGAAATCAAATATGAAGCTTTGGTTTTGTCCATGTTAAAGTTCTTGGCACTTTCACCAAACATTAATGTAAACACTTCATGAAGACCATCACAAGAAGCAAAAGAAAAGTTTGATTGGGCTAGCTTGAAAGCCCATATTAACTCCGCACGAATAGGATCCTCCAAAGTAACCGCACTTTCCTTTAGCACTGATGTTGTTGCGACACTACCGCTTTCTGTCACTGTGAAAACAGTTTGCCGAGCAGAGAATGCAACATTCGCTTTTGAATAATGTTTTTTAGTTTCACTGTGCTTAATTAGTTGGTCTTTGCCTCTATTTGCACAGGAAAAATAATGATTACATATCTTGCAATGCACTTCAAAGTCATTTTTGCCTTTCTTGCACCACAAAGACATAAGATGCTTGTTAGAATCTTGGCTCAAAAGCCAGTCTTCTTTGAAATGTGTTTCCCGTGGCATTTTTTGTACTATAAACTATTCCATCATCTTACTGCCTGAAACAAATTAAACACATTAGAAAATAAGCATAAAACCATTGAAAATAATAATATATATATATAAAATACACTATAAGGCTAATATATATATAAAACACAATATAAGGCTAATATATATAAAACACATCAAGTTATAAAATGCCAAGATTTGAAAGGTAGCTTTGCTACTTATAAATTGCAAAAATGTATGTAAACCGTTTAGTTGAGAAGGATTTTTACACAGAATACAATTATTTTATTAGCCTTTTATTGGTGTAAGTTCATCAGACAGGAATTAATTCACAAGCAGCTCTTGTCAATTAAATCCTATCTGATGAGCAGGCTTCCAACCCACCTTAGAAGCCTAAACGCCCTCCATCCACCCACTTCTTATTTTACAAATACAATAAATCTTTTTAAAACTGCCTATTAATATAAAAAATAAAATGATCCTTGGTCTTACATACGGTACATAGTGAGTATTTTAGAAGAAAAAGGCTTACCTTTAGGGTCGGGTAGGTTCAGAATCCTTAACACAGTCCCACATACAAAAAAACACATCGTCGGGAACGCACAAAGAGCAAAATAGATACAAAATTCCACACATCACACTATAAATCCTAAAACCCATCATCCAAATTGCATGGTTTTACCATGGCTTTACTTTGAAGCCTCCGAATTATAGTGTATATGTAATATTTAATTTATTTTTAAAAAACAGGCTAAAAATTCCAAGCAAATCTGTATTTTTGGGGTAAAATAGTGGATTATTCCTGAAATTTCAAAAAAAGTAGGAAAAGTAGGACATTGCTGAAAAAGTAGGACAAAGTAGGACATTTTTTGAAAAAGTAGGAAAAGTAGGAAAAGTAGGACAAGTGGAAGGCCTGTCCTTATGCTAACTTAAATTTAAATTAATTCAAATTAGATTCATTACTGTTTTATTTCGTTAAGTCATAGTTTGAGTTTTATTTATTTAATTTATTATTCTTCTTCTGTGTTACCACAACTGTGAGTGTCATGTCCGACAAGTGCGGTAAGTGTAATATCGACGTGATGTCTAGCGAGGTTGGAGTGATGTGCGTGGATTGCAAACAATCGTTCCACCCGGCTTGTATACGCGTGGGTTCATCTCAGATCCTCACCAAAGCCAAACTGAAAACGTGGAAGTGTGATCTATGTAAGGGTGAAACTGCCTCTACCACATCGACTCGCAGTACGGAGGAGATCGACGACAAGAAATCCATACTGGAAGCTCTGAGCGCCATGAGGAGTGACTTGACAAACCAGATTGGTGGAGTTCAAGTAATGATATCGACACTCTCTGAGGATATGAAGGTTCTCAGTACCAAGGTTCGAGCTGTCGAAGAGGAACAAGCAATTACAAACCGCCGCTGTGACAAGTTGGAGGAGGCCAGAGACACCACGAGGGATGAGGTGCGCGCACTACAAGCACGTTTGCTCGACGTAGAACAACACTCAAGGGCTGCTAATCTTGAGATTCAGGGTATCCCGTTGACGGCTGGGGAGGACGTTTATGACGTACTATGTCACGTCGCCAGAGCTTTAGGAGTTGGTTACAGCCGTGGCAGCATCTCCATAGCGCATAGGTTACGGCGTTTCTCTAAGAAACTTGTTCACCCGCCTATTATAGTGCAGTTTCTCTCCAGAAGCGATAAGGAGTCCTGGATTCGAGCTGCGAGAATGAAGAGAGGACTTAACGCCACCCACCTATCGACTTCCTTGGAACCGTCTACTGTTTATCTTAACGAGCACCTTACTAGCAACAACAAAGCACTGATGGGTCGCGCTAGAAGACTTTACAGGGAGAAGAAGCTGGTGTTCGCTTCCTTCACCAACGGCAAGGTGCTGGTCAAGAGGCGTGAGGGCGACGAGGTGATAAGAGTGACGGCCATGGAGCAGCTCGACATCTATGATAAGTAGACAAGATTTCAAGTAAGGCTGTTTAAATATTTTTTATTTCTAGAATTTCTTTCAAGGTGAGAAGAATAACATGTTTCTGTTTATGTTTTTTTTATTACTTAATTTAAATAGATGTCTTTATAGTAATTTTTTTTTTCAGATCGTTTAGGCCACATTTTTATTTACTTACACATTTGTACAAACATTTTCTTTTTAAATTGTTTTTCAATTAAAATGTCGCTATCCTTTATTACTAAAATGTCATAATCTTTTATTACTTAATTTTAAATAGATATCTTTATAATAAAAATTTCAGATCGTTTACATTTTATCTACTTATACATTTGTACAAACATCTTCTTTTTTAAATTGTTCTTCAATTAAAATGTCATAATCTTTTATTTTTGCAATGTTATAATCATTTATTGCTTAGTTTTAAATAGATATATTTATAATAACTTTTTCAGGTAGAATATATTTTTATTTACTTACACATTTGTGTAAAATAAATTCGTGTAAAATACTTAATTATTTTCTTTTTACATTGTTTTTTAATTAAATGTCATAATCTTTTGTTACTTAATTTTAAATAAATATGTTCATAATAACATGCTCAGAACGTATACTTTTTTATTTACTTTTTGTACACATTTGTACAAATATTTTCTTAACACTGCTTTTCAATTAAAATGTTATAATCGTTTCTTATCTAGAGTTACTTAATAAGGTAGTTTATTAGTTATGTATTTCTTCTAATTGATATAATATGCATATTTATATATGTATTTGCTAGGGTATGATAGTGCGATTTCACATGTAAAAGTATATCTTATAAGCTCTTTGTAATTTTAACCTACTGTTTAAAACATTGTCTCTCTCATTTACACATCTGATAATTTGTTAACTCACTAGTCTCTATTAATATTAGTTCTTTATTAATACAGTTAGTTTTAAATAGTGTAATTTGTTTCTCGCTGTTATAAGTTTCATTTCCTAGTTTCCAGTTAAAAACCCTTTTATATTGATATTCTTTGTTATAACAGGAAATTGTATGTGCACTAGTGTACATTTCTAATAAATTGATTACGTAACATTTATTTACTGTATTTAACTAGCCTAGGCAAGCTGGGCAGGCTGGCTGTGTGTAGGTAATGGAGTCTGAGGATGACAACACAACAGGTGGTAGCATACAATGTTTTGACATACATTCAGATAAAGAACTTGCAGATTTTTTAAAGGAGGAGAATGCTAATAATAGCTTAAAAGTATTCCATATCAATTTGAGAAGTGTTAGAAAAAATTTTAATGATATAGTGGTATATTTGGAGGCGGTGGCGGTTGAGTTTGATATAATTGTTTTCACTGAGTGTTGGCTGAGTGGAGGGGGTTGGAGGGAGGACATTGAGGGCTATGACCTTGTCACGACTGAGACATTCCGAAACCAGAATGACGGGGTGGTTATCTACGTTCACAATCGGTTATCAGCTGTTACTACACAAATTGCATTTGGAGACGTCTACGGATTGAATACTGACTTTACTTACGGTAAAAATAAATTTAACTTGCTAACATTTTACAGAACGCACGATAGTGACATAAACTGGTTTTTAGAAGAGTTAGAACGTTACTATAATAATATTTGTAAGAGTGTGATGTGTATATTTATGGGTGACTTAAATATAGACATACTAGACAATGATGCGTACTCTGATAGGTATATGAATAGTTTATTACAAGCTGGTCTTGTGCAGTGTATTGACAGAGCGACACGGGTGACAGACAACGATAGAGGTTCTTGCTTGGACCACATATTTATGAGTTACTGTGACTTACAGAATGTGAGGTCAGCCGTTGTACATACTGAGATCACTGACCACTACAGCACTGTACTGACCATCACGGACACTGACTATAGCCACTCCGTCACCCAACCTACTACACAACTTACTTATATAGACCTCAACGTACTTACTGACCAACTGTCTCACTCCAACTGGGATCCCGTACTGTCCTGTCTCGAAGTTAATGCTAGTACCGATCACTTTTTTTCTATTATTAAAGGCGCTATGGAAAGATCAACTAAATTAATCAATAAGAACAATTCCAGATTTAAAAAATTAAAACCATGGATTACGGCTGATTTAATAGCAGGAATTCGTTATAGAGATAAGTTAAGTAAATCATTAAAACATCAACCCTTCAATATAAATTTAAAAGAGCGATTTTATGCGTATAGACAGTTTTTATCTAATTCTCTTAAACAAGCAAAACGTGATTATTACAGAACTAAAATTACAAATGCAGGAAAAAACACTAATATATTCTGGAGCGTTGTAAATGAATTGGCGGGGAGAGTAAAACACAAAGACAAATTTCCTATTCAGAAATATATGTCAAGCTCTATACCTGTCAATGAAGATGGGTGTAGGCAGGCTGCGCACGACTTTAATATGTATTTCTCTGCAGTAGGCCAAAATCTTGCTAATGCTATTAATGGAGGAGGGGACCCAGTGGTGAGAGACTCTGACTACAGTTTTAATTCTAACTTTACACTTAACACAGTTACAGAACAAGACATAGTACGATATGTGTCCAGTCTGAGGGGAGGGTCTGCTCCGGGACACGATGGCTTCTCTGCTAAGGCCCTCAAAGAAAATATACATGTATTAACTACACCCCTTCAACATATTATAAATTTGAGCATTCTGTCCGGTATATTTCCTGATAACTTCAAACTGGCAAAAGTCATTCCTCTATATAAATCTAATACAATAACAGACAAAAGTAATTTTCGTCCAATTAGCCTCCTCAGTGTTTTCTCCAAAATTCTAGAAAAAATAGTAAAAGACCAATTGACTGATTATTTAGATAGTAACAACATTTTATGTAATTGCCAATTTGGTTTTCGCAAGGACAAAAATATAAACGATGCTCTATATGAAATTGTTAAACAAATCAACCAAAGTTTTTCAAAAAATAATCGATCCATGCTTATTTTCCTTGATCTTACAAAGGCTTTTGACTCGGTGGATAGAGGTAAATTACTGCAAAAACTGGATTTAATTGGTGTTCGGGGTAATGCTCTGGATTGGTTCAGGAGCTATCTTACTGAAAGACGACAAACTGTGTCTATTTGTGGGGTGAACAGCGATGCCTTGCCTATAGATTTTGGGGTGGTCCAAGGAAGTACACTTGGCCCTATTCTCTTTTTAAAATACATAAATAATATTTCAAGATTAAAATTGTTCAGTAAATTATTCTTGTTTGCAGATGACACAATTATTTTTATCGAAAGTAGTAATTGGCAGGATGCAAGAATTAAAGCTCTTCATGATTTAATGTTTATAAAACAATGGCTTGATCAAAATACACTCTCCTTAAATATATCAAAAACAAAATTTATGCCCATATCTCTTAGGGAGTGCTCTGATTATACTTTACGTGACCTAACAATTCATTCATGTGGTGATTATCTAAGTTTAACCTGTAACTGTGAGGCTATAGAGAGAGTGACAACTTACAAATATTTAGGTGTAATCATTGATCACCGTGTGAGATGGGCGGAGCACATACAATACATAAAAACTAAAATTCGAAAATATTTGTTTGCTTTTAGACAATTGCGTGAAGTTTTAAATGACATTGAAATTAAAGTCGTATATTATGCTTACATACAATCGTTGTTGTCGTTTGGTATTATTGCGTGGGGAGGAGCTAACAAAAGCACTCTAGAACCATTATATGTTGTACAGAAGTCTATTTTGAAAGTAGCTTTCGGTAAGGCCAGGCGTTACCCTACGGATACCTTATTCCAAGACGTATCAGTCCTTAATATTCGTCAACTCTTTATTAAACATTTAATGGTATTTATATTCAAACATTATAATTCTATATTCTCTCCAATTTTACACACTTATAGCACACGTTACTCTGCTAATGTGGGTTTTGTTACACCGACTATTAATAAATCATTTTCAACTACTACTCCGGTCTACATTGCACATGCATTGCTTTTAAATCTTCGACGGAATAACCCCAATTTTAATTTATTCTCTTGTACTTCAATACATATATTCAAAAAACAGGTAACTGATTGGATCGATCTAATAGGTTTGGAGGGAGCAGAGAATGTCATTACTAGTGTCTACGGGCGGATTTGATGCAAGCTACTCCTCCCTCCCCCCCCCCCCCCCACTGGATGAATTGTGGCCGAGGCCGGTGCTATATGAGTGGGCCTTTGTATGAGGGTTTTGTGTTGAGACTGGATTACGAGAGGCAATGACTGCAGTTATGTATGCATTGCGAGAAATATTCGCAGGGCATCATCCTGCATGCACTTGTTTCTCTGGCCCTTCCTAACTTGACATAATGTCAGTGATTACTTTTTGAATATGATTGCCTCACCTCCAGGTTGCAATGTCATTGAAGTGTTAATTATTAAATTAATTTGTGCTACCACTTTTTTCCATATTTCAAATTTCATATTATTATTATTATTATTATTTATAAATATTACATATTTTTTCCTTCTTATAAAATATTGTTTACCTTCTATTCTTATTTAAGTATATTTTAGTTAGTATAGACGTACATTTAAAATATTTTTCCCTTATATAATAATCTGTAATAGAACAATTACATTGTAGTCCTTTTTGAAAAAAAAAAAAAAAAAAAAAAATACTTGCAACTCAGCCTACGCACAGGCAGTATGCCCATGTAGGCTTTTCCCATGAAAAGGAATTACTGTACGGTTTTCTATTATTTTTATTTTAGACAGTTTGTTTAACGATTACCTTATATTATTTTTCAATGTATTTTTGTATTATTTGTATTGTTATGTTGAACAATATTATTTAACTTACTGATGTATACATTTGAATGTTTGGGGAATAAATATATTTTCATTTCATTTCATTTCATACTGACGATGTGTATTTTTTGACAGATTCTGATGATGAAATAGATTTAGATGCCAATTCCCCTATCTGTTCAATAAATACATCGGGATTAAGACAAATAGAGTTTGTAAAGGAGGAAAAATGTTTAATTCCATTACCTGGTCAAGGCAAGCCCATTGATTTTTTCAATTTTTTGCTTGATGACTTAATTCTTGAAAATATTGCGAGATTTACCAACGCCAATGCAATGCATATTTTCACACATTCCAACATCTTGACACCTAATTCTCGAATACATAATTTGAAGGACGTTACTGCAAATGAGATGAGAACATTTATTGGACTTTTGATACACACAGGAACAATAAAATTGAATCGCCTACAAGATTATTGGAAAACACACTGGTTGTTTTCTCTTCCATGTTTTGCAACTTACATGCCACGAGATAGGTTTATCAATATTTTGAGGTGCTGGTATTTCAAAAATGTAAATGTACAGTACTCTAATGAGACATTAGCTAAGATACAGCATTTTGCTAACTATTTCAACTCTAAGATGGAAGCTACGTTTTACCCACAAAAGGAACTGTCCTTGGACGAATCTATGATTCTGTAGAGGGGCCGTCTTATTTTTCGCCAATATCTAAAAGGAAAGAAACATAAGTATGGTATTAAATTATACACATTGAGCGATCCCCATGGGCTAGTTTTAAGATTTTTGGTGTATTGTGGAGTTGTAGATGAACTAGGAGGGAAAGGCCACGCTGAAAATGTTGTGTTGAAACTAATGGAGCGGAAATTAGATGTCGGCCACAGTCTCTATATGGAAAATTATTATAATTCGTTCAGGTTAGCTAGCAAGCTGTTATCTAGACAGACATATTGTACAGGGACATTACGTATAGACCGTAAATTCAGTCCGAACGATGTCAAATCTGCTACGCTGAAAACGGGGGAGACCATATCAAGGTACGCCGAAGGCGTGTGCATCGCAAAGTGGAAAGACAAGCGGGTTGTTAGTTACATCTTGACAGAATTCAAGAATTACATGGTTCAATCTATGAAAAAACGAAACATCGTACGTGACAAGCCTCTTCCTATAGTGAAATATAATGGTTTCATGAAGGGGGTAGACCGAGGCGATCAAATGATGGCATACTACCCAGTCCGAGGAAAACACTCCGCTGGTATAAGAAGCTTGCGGTGCACATCATTCACATGCTCTTGCTGAATTCACATACTTTGCACAACATCTACACTGTGGGTGCAGCAGAAAGGAATAAGTGGACATTCTATGATTTTTGTCTCACTGTCCTAGAAAACTTGCTGCTGAAACCTGTCGATTCACTGCCTATCATGCCCCTTCGAGGAACCCCACACACACTAACAATGAATGGACCTCGACCTGATAATCCCAACAGGATCCACCAGAAAGACTGCCGTGTATGTAGGGTGAATAAAACCAGGAAGAAGTCAAAGTATGTGTGCAAGGCCTGCCCAGGTGAACCAGGAATCTGCCCAGGAAAGTGTTTTAACACTTTCCATAAAGTGTAAAAACACAAACATCCAGACTGTTGTAAATATATGTAAATATCTTTTTTATATACTACAAACTATTATTTTAGTAATTAATAAGTCATAGGCTAGTTTCAATGGACTAAAGTGAAGTGAAAGTGGATCGGTGATGCAGTTGGCAGTCGGTGGAGGGCGCCAGGAGCTGACTACCGCCCGGATAGTAACATTTTCAAAATGGCGGCAGATAGGGAAAATGTGGCGGAAACCCAATTTTAAGACTTGGAATCATCTTCGGGTAGCATAAGGTATGTTTTTTCATAATAATATTTTTTAGTATTTCGGATAGTTATTATTACATATAGCCGCAGCGAACGTGTTAAAATTTTAATACACAATTAAAAATCATACAAACAAATCTTCAGCCCCATACAATTTCAGCCTTGTCACAATCTCCGACAATAAAAAACTTTGAAGCCTTGGTGAGGCCTGTTCTTTACAAAATGAAGATTCTGTTCATGGCTTGAGCTTTTTGTAGAAGAAGCTTTTAATAAATTACCTGTATCAGTATCTGTTTCTATTTTTATATTATGTCTAGTCATAGAGCATGAAGGCATAGAGTTATCAGATGAAGGTCTATTTTCATAAAAACAGTGAACTAGCATCATTTGCTTACCACTTTTTAGGTTATTTTCTATCGAGCTATGTTTTTTTCCCCTGAGAGTGCAACTTAATGCTATATGAGGCCGAATGGGAAATAACAAATGATTTTTTGCAATACATACAAAATGCTGAATGTACATCACTTTCATTTTTCCGAGGCCACTTCTTCCAATTTTCTTCTTTAGCCACAAGTTGTGAAATTTGCACTTTCCAGGCATTGTGCACAAACACTAATCACTTTTATTTGACTAATTTTAGGCCTATTTTGAACAATAATAAAAACCAACAATTTCGTACTAAAGTTCTTTATACATAAAAATTGCTATACGCATAAAAACAAACACTAGGCCTTACGAAAACTAACTATAATAATAGGCCTACTAACTAAGATTCAGAAGAGAATTATAAAGTTGACGAAATTCTGTTAAAAAATATAAAGTTTAAAGCACAACTAAACACTAAAACACGCCAGTTAGATGCCCACCACTTTGAACAATACGATCAAACGAATGGTATAACAGTCCATAAACAAAACAAACACTGATCAACGAACATCCAGCCCGGTGCTGCCAATAGCGAGCTGTTTTTTCTTATTTCCGTCCGTACAGCAATGGAGAATTGGAATATTGTAACCAAGAACGTTTCAATATTAAATGCCTATTGTGAATTCAAATATTGTAAAGCACACAGTTAATCACTTTCATCCATGAAAAAAAATCAAAAGCAACTAAAACGTGTTTAAATTTATAGATTGCACAGTTATATAAATGTATAATATTAAAACATTTTGTAATATTGAGAATTCACAACACTGTTTTGACTCTGTTTATACACAGAAAGAACACATAACTTCGCATACGGTACTAATAGTGGTAAACGTACAATATTTTGAGTGGGAATGATGACGAACATTTGCCTGATTAATACATTACACCATTCTCTTTTCCTGAATAGAGGAAAGAGAAGTAAAATAATTTTGAGCTGGCTGGTTTTCTGCACTCTCAATACGGTATTTATATCATAGAAAAGACTATAGTTAGAACAACATCGTAATGAAATCGACGAGAAACAAAAAATACTTTTGGCAAAATTATTTTTTTGCTGTTGAGTACGTTCCGAATTCCTTCTAGTAGCGCTTTGGAACGCTAGAAAAAATCGTGACTTTAGAAGCAATTTTCATGACTTTTTGTGAGATCCGTGACTGACTTTAAAAATTTGTTACTTTTCATGACCAGTAGACACCCTGAAACATATATACGTCTATGATCCAGAAAATGTGAACAGACCTACAAGATAAATCTTACCTGAGTTGAAAATGGCCGAGAGGGTTGTGATTGAGCACAAGTGTTTGCAGGTTGGCCAACCTGCGCATTTGAGGAGGCAGCGTCTCTAGCTGGTTATTGCTCAAGTCCAGAAACAGTAAATCCGTCAAATTGACAAAGAGAGTACTTGGAATGGATGTGATGCTGTTTAAGGAACAAGAAAATTTACTTTAATTACTTAAAACTCTAGTTTGATAAATATGAATACAAAGTCCATTGAATATATTTTCCACTATATTTTTTAACAATTTAAATAAAAACCCACAAATATTATTCTAAACAATAATTGAATACTTGTGCAAACTCATTACAAACATAAAATATATGTTTGTAAGGTTCAAAAGTTGAATGATTCTGCCCTTTTTTTATTTTCACCAACCAAATTTTCTTGAATCAAAAATAATGAATTTGCAAGTACACGTTTTTTAATATCATTTACAGTTTGTGTTTTATCAAATATATCTCCTGGCAATGGATTCTTCTTTATTTCACCTCAGAATGTATAAAAAGCTAAATTATCATTAAGAATACTTAAATCAATGTAAAGTTATCTTACATTTTTTTTCATTCAGATCATAAGATCGTTTTTGAGCTTAAATGTAATAAAAGAGCATGTGAAGTCCTAATTATCGCCTAAGAAAAATGTATTTTCATTCAGTATTTTCATAAGATCAACAAATCATGACAGCAGAAAAGATCATTTCACTCTTTACATTGGATTTTAAACATTACATGTTAATAAATTATTCATTGTTTTTGTACATTTGATTTGCTTTTTATTGTCTTCTGTTTTTGACTCAACAATCAAAATAGAAATATTTGTTAGTTGTTACTTGATGTTTAGAACTCACTACAACCTAATGTTTGTTTTCAAGGCTAAACGGAGTATGATGACTAATTTATAGAACAATTTTTGAGATAAGGTTCTTCAGGGTACTAGGGCGGCAATTCATATACCAAAGAAATGAAATGTAGAAGAGAAAATATCAATGAATTTTAAATGTAATACTTATTTAAGTTGTAAATTATGATTTCTATAAAATGACAAAAAAGGCTATTTTTTGTCCCACCCAGACAAGTAAAATGGATATGACTCTCTCACCCACCCAGACATGTACAGTGGGTATCATTGCCTATATCAAATCAATTTTATGTAGGGCAACACCTATTATTGATCCACCCACCCACCCATACACATACAGTGGTATTGACCCACCCGCCCACCAATACACGAACAGTGGTATTAATTGGGTATTAATAGGCCATCAGTAAACCTCAGAAGAAAAAGCCACTAACACAATAAATAGGAAAACAAATAAAGGAGGGAGGGAGAGAGAGATAGAGAACAAAGACTTGATTTCTTCTTAGGCTTTGACTGCTGTCAAAGAGCAAATCTATATTAGGGTCAATGAAAGATGAAATTAGGTCAATGAAAGCACATTCGTGAATAACTAAAATGGTACTATCTACTACAACACATAGTTGGCATAACATATAACATTGTAAATTGTAATGTTAACAGCAGACTGAGATTCCATTGGTAACAAGTCTGCTGCACATTTAAGAGCCCATAGCTCACATTATATCTGTCTTACTTTATAATGAAGTTCAATGATGCATTTCTTTTGAGAGTTCCAGAATAGACCTTTAGTTCAAGAGATCCATTTGTTTGCTTGCTCATGCTTTGGAATGTGTGATCCTACGGTTAGATGTTGAACAGGCTTTACAACCTAATTTTTCTATATTTATTATGGCTGGTTTCTAAAGATGCTGAAAGCAGCATAATTTTCTTGACTATGTGACTAAACTCATACTCAACCAGTACAGTCACATTTCTCAAGTGTTGTATGTTTGAACCTCAAGGCTGTTTTGGACATTAAGAGTTCGACTAGTATGTGTCATGGTCAGTGGGTGGTATTAATATTAAAAATTATGCATTAGACCAGTATTCAACATTCAAGCTAAACCCTTGATTAATTATATCAGGCAATTTTAGATTGAAACCACAAGAAAATACTTACTTATTGTGACTGAGGTTGAGGACCAATATATTTCTGGCTTTCTCCAATCCCTCTGGGACCTCTTTTAACACATTGTGGCTTAGGTCTAGTGTGGTTAAGTCCTCTAGATCAAACAATTGCCCAGGGATGCCAGAACTTTTCACACGGTTATGGCGGATGTTAAGGGTGCGCAGCGAGGAAAGTTCTGTCAACTCCCCAAACAATTTCTCAAGACCATTGTGAGTCAGGGACAAATGTTCCTGGAAGACATATGATCATTAAATCAATAATGTAATGTAAAAATGTATGTTATGCAAGTAGGACAATTGAACAGAGAGAGTTAATTTAGATAGAAGGAAAGAAAGAGCATAAGATTTGCAAACACAATAACGGTACTGGTGGAAAATGAAGGCAGTTACAAAAAATTGCAGAAGATCTTGATAAAACACACAAAAAGTTACATCATTTTAACATATAAAGAAAAGAAATTAACTTTGACACACGATCAAGAGTTAATCAATAACGGCTACCAAAAGAATGGTAGAGAGAATAAAAAGAAAGGAAGAAAAACATAAAAATTTATGATACTGTGATGCAAAGAAAGAGGGACAGAACAGTTATGAAGAAATATTTCACAATGATCTACTAGGATTCATAAATAGTGATAATTATGATGAGAGCAACAATTAAATGAGACAGGTAATATGTTAAATGAAAGAATATGCATATATTACCTCATTTAATAGTTTAATTGGTAGTATAGTTTTATATCAAAACCTAAATTTTTGAATTTGTCAACTTTTCAAATACAAATGTTATTTTTATCTATAAGCAAAACAATTTCGAGCAAAAATGTTTGAAGTCAGGCCATTAATTACAGGGTTTTCAAAAGGGCATAAAGTTGAACTTATATTTGTTGTCTTTCATTTGAGGTATGGGCCAAATTTATTAAATTCATAAATTAAATTACACACAACATAATTTGATGTGAAGAAATGTGCCTTTCACAATATTTAAATTATTTTAATAGTCTAATACAAAAATCTTACTTACCAATTTCATGAGACTCCCAAGTTCTTCAGGGACTTGAGTCAAATTTGATCTATCCAGTTTGAGCCATTGGACCCCTGACATATGCTGTACTGATTGAGGAAATCTGCCATCCTAAAATAGAACAATAACAAATTTGTTAATAAAGGAATTATATTCTTATGTTTAAATGTAAACAATATAGAAGGTTTTAACATTAATATGAACACGATAACTGTTTCAACGATTATATCAGACAAATTTATTGAACTAGTAGACAAGATGTAAAATACTATTATCATTCAAAACAGTCCTTTGCTACGATTATTGCTATTAAGAACATTATTACCCAAATTAGATAAGACGTAAGATAATTTATTTAGAATATTATTATTTCTAATAATAGTGCTAGTTTAAGATGTACTGAAAGTATATGTATTGTTGTTATTTTAAGTTGTTCTCGTGTCCTGCTGTAACCATTTAGTAATTTGATTATTCACATTGCAATTGTTATAAGAGGCATGTTTTTTAAAGCAAGTATTGTTTTCGGATTTCACCATTGTAGTGTTGCAGCTGGCATTTGGTGATACTGCTTAATATTGGAAAGCCACAGCAGCCATTATGGAACCATTGTAGTGTTGCAGCTGGCATTTGGTGATACTGCTTCATATTGGAAAGCCACAGCAACCATTATGGAACCATTGGCAGTGTTTAAGGTTTTTTATGATTTATGTTTTGGGATTTCACCATTGGCAGTGTTGCAGCTGGCATTTGGTGATACTGCTTTATATTGGAAAGCCACAGCAGCCATTATGGAACCATTGTAGCGTTGCAGCTGGCATTTGGTGATACTGCTTTATATTGGAAAGCCACAGCAGCCATTATGGAACCATTGTAGTGTTGCAGCTGGCATTTGGTGATACTGCTTCATATTGGAAAGCCACAGCAGCCATTATGGAACCATTGTAGTGTTGCAGCTGGCATTTGGTGATACTGCTTCATATTGGAAAGCCACAGCAGCCATTATGGAACCATTGTAGTGCTGCAGCTGGCATTTGGTGATACTGCTTCATATTGGAAAGCCACAGCAGCCATTATGGAACCATTGTAGTGTTGCAGCTGGCATTTGGTGATACTGCTTCATATTGGAAAGCCACAGCAGCCATTATGGAACCATTGTAGTGTTGCAGCTGGCATTTGGTGATACTGCTTCATATTGGAAAGCCACAGCAGCCATTATGGAACCATTGGCAGTGTTGCAGCTGGCATTTGGTGATACTGCTTTATATTGGAAAGCCACAGCAGCCATTATGGAACCATTGGCAGTGTTGCAGCTGGCATTTGGTGATACTGCTTTATATTGGAAAGCCACAGCAGCCATTATGGAACCATTGGCAGTGTTGCAGCTGGCATTTGGTGATACTGCTTCATATTGGAAAGCCACAGCAGCCATTATGGAACCATTGTAGTGCTGCAGCTGGCATTTGGTGATACTGCTTCATATTGGAAAGCCACAGCAGCCATTATGGAACCATTGTAGTGCTGCAGCTGGCATTTGGTGATACTGCTTCATATTGGAAAGCCACAGCAGCCATTATGGAACCATTGTAGTGTTGCAGCTGGCATTTGGTGATACTGCTTTATATTGGAAAGCCACAGCAGCCATTATGGAACCATTGGCAGTGTTGCAGCTGGCATTTGGTGATACTGCTTTATATTGGAAAGCCACAGCAGCCATTATGGAACCATTGGCAGTGTTGCAGCTGGCATTTGGTGATACTGCTTTATATTGGAAAGCCACAGCAGCCATTATGGAACCATTGGCAGTGTTGCAGCTGGCATTTGGTGATACTGCTTTATATTGGAAAGCCACAGCAGCCATTATGGAACCATTGGCAGTGTTGCAGTTGGCATTTGGTGATACTGCTTTATATTGGAAAGCCACAGCAGCCATTATGGAACCATTGGCAGTGTTTAAGGTTGTTTATGATTTATGTTTAAAATCCCTCCTCAGATTGAAAAAGTGGCAGACTCTTAACGCGTTGACTGCCACATGAGGGCCACCGGTGGCCCACACAACAATTTTAGCTCAAGCCATGAGGGCCACCGGTGGCCCTCACTAGATTTCAGCCTGGCGCCACAGCTGTTTCTACGGTAAAGTTCAATATTCATTGTTCCGAGTTCTGTGTTCCATGCAACCGGAAACGACCCCCCGAGTACAGAAACAGCCGACATCCGGTCTTTTGCCGCCATTTTGTGAAGTTATTGATGAGGTACACCGGTGGCCCTCATGGCGTGGGGGCAAAACTTTACATATGCCATATGATATTATGTTTCAGCTGTTTTGTTGTGATGTTTATATTTTCTTCCCGCGCACTGATCAGCTTTTGAGGTTAGGTGTTTATTAAGTGACATTGATTATTTTTGTGACAGAAACTAGTCTGTCTAAATGTCGTTAAAACTAGTTCAAATATAAAAAAAACGTACTTAGGGTTGCTTTATTTAAAAACCAGAGGACCGTTTTCTATCACATTTTATGAGCTTTCAGAATATATCATTAAAAATTACGTAATACTAAAAATGGTGCTACAATTTGTGTTTGATTTATAAAAGACGCGGGGGCCACCGGTGGCCCACATGGCGCACAGCGGCACGTATGACGTGGGCTACCGGTAGCCCTCATGGCATCAGGCGGACATACAGTTTTACTAGGGCGGGCTCAGAATGACACAATAAATTGTCTACGCTGGCAGTCAACGTGTTAAGTATGCCCTGTGATAAGTTTTCTTAATGCTAAAGGCATGAAAGCAGCTGACATTTACTGTGAGATCTGTAAGTATATGGAATGTGGCCATACGAACATTGCATAATGAGGAACAAAGAAGGCGACCTACACTAATTACTGATGATTTGATGCAAAAGTTGATGAAAAAGACAAAGAGAACAGATGCTTTACGATTTCATATTTAGTTATGAAGCGTCAAGAAATGTGATTTATGAAATAGTGAGAGTTTGAAATGCCGAAAGATATGTTCACACTGAATTCTGAAAATGCTAACAAAGAATTATAAAAACAATGTTTTGCTACCGGTAGTACTTTCAGATTCCTAGAGCATTACAATCAGAATGATGAAAATTTTTTGAGCTAAATTGTCATTGGTGACAAAACTCTAATGGCCTACCTTATGCCAGAATTAAACATTAAAATTCATCCAGAATAATGGCCGACATTTTGAACAGTCCCTGTAGTGCTCCAACAACTTCTGACAGTAATAAATCAAATAAAAGTTTAGAATTCAAGTGTAATTTAACAATATGTGAAAATATAAAACTTATCGCTTATTATACAGGCAAATTGTTTATATTATTAAACAGACTACTTTCAAATGATTTTTAAATCTATTAGAAATCCATGGTATTTAAAAAAAGCTATAAAACATGTTGGTTTTTAAAAAATACTGCAGATTTTTAAAAACGATTGATAAGCTACCTAAAAATAGCGAATTGGAATTTAGAAACCTAAAAAAAGTTAATGAAATTGTCATAACATAAGCATGTACTAAATTACAAAAATTACAAACACTTATCAATCATTAATGACCCTATCTTATAATCTTTCAACCATTTTTTAGGTAGTCAAATTTTGCAGTTTTTATGTCTCTTGTGGTTTCTTTGAAAAGTTATACTTTTTACGATATTGAGCTTTGAAAACTAAAAAGAGTCACCATTTTGAAATGGTGCAAAGTAGGGACTTGACACTAAACACAAAAGTACGTCTTTTTATTACTCATACATATACTGGGTTTGAAATTAGTATCTTTAAGGGCTATTAAGATATAATAAATTATGTAAAAAAAATTCAGACAGATAGAAAACTAAGCGTTTCAGGACAAATTTTTAAAGGAACTTTTTTCTTAGTTTTTGTGTAAGTAATCATTTCAAACTCTTGAAGGGTTTTTTTAAAACATCCTGTATATCTATGCCAAAAAACCTTGTTTCAACCATTGAACTGGACATTAGATTTTCCAGTTGATTTTTGAGCATTTTACAGAAATTTTTTGAAAAAAAACAATAAAAATTAGCAAAATTATATAAACCTACAGTACTTATGTTTTGTATCATTTTACTCACAATAAACCAGGCAATGTGACAGTAAATTATTATTATTTTTCTAAAAGAAATTTGTATGTCTCTTAATATCTTGAAAAATACTTTCTGGAATACAAAAATGAGAGGGGGGTTACCTAAAAAAAAAATATTCCTGTACTAGGTTAAACATTTCAAGATATAAAAACATTCCAAATGTTATTTAGTTTTAGCTATATAAAAGAATTACGTGACTTTGAGGGAGGGGGAATTATTATAATATAACCATATGTAGCTTATTTATATACACAAAATTGCAAAAAATATTAGATGACTGTATCACTATATACTTCTAATTCATAGCTAAAATTTACACAAAAACATGCTTTTTAAAAATAGATACAGTTGTGAAATATTGACCATGGCCTGTCAGCTTTGGGGTTTATAGATGATGGACGACATTTTTCTAGCAGACTTGTTATTTTCTTCATGTTGACAAATTTTTTCCTCCTTAAGAAAACTTCAATAAATTTGTATAGTGGGGAATAGAAGAACTCTTCCCATTTCCAATCGTTTATAAATAATATCTATATTAATATTAGATTGACAATAATAAATAATCACAGATAAGAACTAGATGGCTAAATTTAGCTAGATGGTGGTTGAGTAGTAAACACAGCCTATACTTGGCCGCGTTCCTTTCGGAAACAAAACAAGCATACCATGACAACCAAAGCAACTTCCCGTTTCCAGTAATATGTAAATCTTGTCAATATTGTGAATAAAATAATACCGGAGAGGAGCAACATTGTTGTTTCCAGCTGTATGGCCGTAGCACAGAAGTAAAACAAGGCTGAATTCTGCCGTGTTTTGGATGAAGGATTAAATACTTTATGGCCTATATTTGTAAGACGTTCCCCATATTAATATTGTAGTTACGCAATTTTCTGCACTAGCCCTATTCTAGGTGAATAAATTTGTTTGATTGTTTAAAAAATAGTACTGCCCCCGCTGAATTCTGCCATGTTTAGCATAAAAAGTTAAATATACATACTGCCTATAATATCAAGACTGTCCCCCATTATCAGTATCATAATTTAGCAATATTAAATCTATCCTAGATGAGTCAATGACCTCATCAATGTTTGATTGTTTATAAAATAGTACTGCCAAAATATTAACCTAATAGGTTAGGTCCTACTTACACTGAAGTCATTTCTGCTGAAATCAACACCTCTTACGAATGGTAGTACTCCAGTATTAGCCATTTTATGTAAATATTTAAACTCAATACTTGCTCAATATCCTTTTAAATTCTTACATCTCACCCTCAATCACAATCCTGTATCATAGCATAGCATTCAAATACATATGTATATTAAAACTATGTGCAAAAAAGTGTATTATATCACAGTCTAACAGTATATTGTTAGATGTTGTGGTTATACATTATATGCCTTTGACCTGAAGTCCACCTGTCACTATAATATTATACAATTAAAATAAAAAGTTTCTTGTTGTATGAGAAAAAATTGCTTAACGTGAAGAAAACACGAAACTATGACGGCGAAGAGTAGAAGCATAAACCTTCTAGAAAGTCTATGGTAGAAAAACCCTGTCAATGAATATTTTACTGTATATGAACTTTTTTCACAAAATTTAGACCTTATATTGGTGTTTGACAATTAATACGGAAAAAAGACATTTCCTAATTATTATTATTTTATTGCTCGGTATCACACTACAGGAATTTCTCTCCTAAAAATAGATATGTATAAGAGATGTATGAAGACAATGAAAATACTACAATGAATAAAAAAAGGAATGTTAACTTCTAAGTTTAAAAAAATATGTTTTCTCTTGTGTCTGAACACACTGGAGACGTCAGTAGTTGTTTTCCTTCAGATGGCCATTTCTCAAATTGCCATTAAGTTCCTCTGCGTTATTACGGACCAAATCCTTGTAATAAAAACTCGAATTCATCCGCGGAACGGAACGTTTATCGTTAATCCCTCAATATTAAATATCAATATAAATGACGTTTTTCTGGCTTTTCCTTCAGTTTTCCAATATGTAGTTTAAACTCATTTAAACAAACAAATCTTTGAATAATAATGGTTTTCTGTAGAGTGGTGAGTACGTTACCACAATACCGGTACTTCATGTAAGCTGTGTTTCTGAGATTAAACCTATTTTATAATGTATTACAGAGTTTTTTTATTTATTTGCTCAAATGACTAAATTGAACAAAACCAAAGTTATTAATCAATCTCTTGTTAATACATTAATGTTATTTTGTTAAGCCCAGAACCAAATAAATTTCTCAAAAAACTTGAAATGATAAAATTCACATGAAGTAGTGTTTAAGCAATTAACAAATAGGCCTGATATATTTTTAGTAAAGTAACTATAACCAGACTAGGGGGCGGAAATAATTATTGTGCCTAGGGGCACCAAAATACTAAATCTGGCCCTGATAATAGAGCTGAGAACAATAAGAAGAACAACAAAAAGCCTGGTAACATGAGGGATTTTGAAGTTCTGCAAATAGATCTCTGTATATGGATAAATTTAACTAGAACACCAATAAGATCACCAGTTAAATGTCAAAAACTGTATTTTTCTCCAGATTCCCCCAAAAGAATAGAAATTGATAAGAAGAGTGACATTACTCGCCAGCAACTTGTCAAAGATGTTATGGATAGTCTTAAGCGTATGGCTGGGTAGCAAGGTGGCTGCTCTAGCAACAAAAGTCGGTGTGTGACTGTTTCCTTGCGAATAAAAAATTTAGAAGACGAAAATAGGCAACTGAGACTAAAGATGGACAATATGAGAGCACAGGATCAAATTTTTATGGTTAAGTTTATTGACTTAGAGGGAAGATCTAGGTGGAAAAATCTCATTTTTAGAGGGCTGAACTTAACTAGTGTACTCGGGATTTTAACAAGTGGTTAAGAAGGTCTACAACAAAGTATCAGTAGTAAAGATATTTTTGTGAGCTCACTTATGATACAAGAGGTAAGGCTATTATTGCCCATATCCCTGAGGATAGAGGTACATTATAACAAGAGTGCAGAATCTAAAGGGCACAGGGTTCTTGTGGCATCGGGGCTTCCCCAAGAAGATACGTCAGGAGTGTACTGTTTGATGGCACTGCGAGCGGAGTTGGAGCAGGTTCCTGTACATAGTATAATGCAGCTAGTTTTCAACCACCTTTTGTGCAAGGACTCAGGCTTACATGGAAAGAAGACACCTCAAGATGCAGAGGTAGAGATAGTCTGAACAAACTTAAGTCATTATTTTTATTATCAAGTCTTTCTGGCAGCCCTTGGGAACAAAAAGCTTATGAGGATACAGCGAGCTACCTACAATACATCTCTCATTACTGAGAACGTACCGGGGATTTCGGGGAACAGTTGCGGCAGCATCCAAGTCAGACTGAGAGGACTCTACCAATCTGACGTTGGATGGACAAGTGGTGCAAGACACAGTGACCAAGCCAAGCAACGGGTTTAAAAGTAAGGAATTAAAGTTCTATTTTACAATGTAAATGATAGATCAAAAACTGTTATAAATAACAGTTCATTTCCAGCATTATTAATAAATTTGATTTAGTTTTGTTGTTTCTATCATTGTTTTAGATATAAATCAAGCAACTAATTTTTGTTGGCAGGCTACTATCTGATTGAAAAGGAAACCAGACATCTGGCTAGTTCAAGTTAAACCGCAAGATTGGGTGAAACATTTTAGAACATTGTTGAATTCTCTACTAACTACGCAGAACCTTTGGCCATTAATAATATAGTAGATAAGCTTTACTATTAGTAAACTAAAGTTTGTATTAAAAAGGGCAAAATGTAATTAAGCCCCAAGCTATGATAGCATTTTTAAAAGCTCCTTATCAAATTAAAAAAAATGTGATAGAGACACTTTAAGATAACATAGTCATTTCAAACTTGTTTGTAATTCAAGACAATTGTCCATTAGTGTAGATGCTCATCATCCCCCTCTAGTTATTAGTGTTGACAATAAAGATATTAACAAAATAATGGAAGTAGATAAGTCAAAATTGAATTACAACTTTAAAAAATCAGTTTTTTTTAAAGAACATCCTGGAATTTAATGAAAAATATTCAAGATGTTAATTTAGCTGTTGATTATTTTCATTGAAGGTTGTACATTGTTTTTGAATTGTATGTTCCTCAAACCAAAAGATTTATATTAAAACAGCCACCTGGTTTGATTGTAAATTAATAATATTAATTGAAAGGAAAGAAAGGCTAAGAAAG
>JAQJVL010004908.1:0-40092 GCA_035578905.1 Stictocephala bisonia
TGTCCAGTTTGTGGCAATTAGTTTCTCTTGAATAGACCTTTCACTTGATACCAAACTCGGCCTAGCCTTACATTGAAGATTTTTGTTCAACTCCCCGTGGGCCGTCCATCCCTGAAAAGATTAAATGTTGCTAATGGTGTCAAAAAGTATGTTCTTTGCAACCATGAGCATGTACAAGATTTCCCTTTTAAAAGTCATACAAAAGTTTTGAAAGCGTTTCCAATTTTTTCTACTCTGTATACATTTTCAAAAAGCAGTCCTCCCTATTTTATGTTTGTAACAAATGAAAAGAAAAAATATATATAAATAAAAAACAAGTTTTAGCATATTATAAAAATTTTTGTGCCGTAAACTATTATCTAGACATATGTGAGTAAAACTAAATATAATACATCCTTATAAATAATCTATATCTATATAAGCCAAATTGACTCACTCACTCATCACGAATTCTCAATAACTATAGCACCTACAATGCTGAAATTTGGTATGTGAGTTACTTTTAGGTCGTAGGTGCTTGCTAAGAAACGGTTTTAAGATATTTTATTCCTTTTTATAATAATTTAGAAAATAAAAATTGCCATTTACACAATGTATTATAAATGTAAACAAATACCATCTGTAATATAAAACACATGTGTTTACTATTACTAAAATTAAAATCATAAATATAATAAAGGAAATTTTCTAAATGCAGGTTGATGTGAATTAAATTTTAGTAATCATCTGTAAAGTTATTATATTATGTTACCTACAGCTGAGATTTGAATGTTGTTGTGAATGTGCAAGGTTTTTGTTTGGTTATGTTCGGAAAGTGTAGTATCAGTATGATGTTTGTTTTTAGAATTAAAACTTTGAACAAAAACTGTTTAACACATTGAGTGCGGGTCACACGCCCGCGGGTGATAGCAGTGCTTGCGCGAGCAGCGGATAGGTCGCAGGCGGTGGACGGATCAATACCGGCTTGTACGCTTCAGTGTCGTCTAGCCCTTTGGCTTAGAAGGGTCGGATTTGCACCGCATTATAGCCTGTTTCTCGCGTCACATTTCCTTGTTCTTCGTTCGTGGATCGCGCCATTTTGAGCCAGTTGGCGGGGGTTAGCGTGCCTGCGCGCGCAGCGGAACTGTTGCCGGCGGTTGACGAAGCAATGCTTGTTTGTGGAATTCAGTGTGGTCTAGCCACTTGCCGTATAACGGTCGGATTTGCGCTGCATTGTTGCCTGTGTCTCGCGTCACGTTTCGGTGTTCGCCGTTCGTGGATCGCGCCATTTTGAGCCAGTTGGCTTGCATCGGAGTTTTACCATTTTATTTTTGTGTATAATAGTGAAACATTAGTATCGTGTTGTGTTATATTGTATTGTGATTTGTGTTATATTGTAAATATATTTGTATAGTGCGTTTTATTCTTTTCTGCAATTTTCAACCAACTCCTGGGCCATCTTCGGCTCCTGACTTTGTCCTGCCGACAGTGATGGTGAAGTTGATGACCCAATCCAACATCAGATAATGGGAAATGCTTCAGATGACTCTGATTCTTATGAATCTGATGATTCTGATATCGGAAATGATACTCATGTATGGCGTATTTCAACTTCAGGAATGCGACCTGCCGCGACTAATTGCGGCAGCGTCTCGCGGCGCGCATGGGTTTCGTTGCGATGTGCGGCTCCACCGCCGGCGGACGATCACTTCGGAAGCCCCGATCTACCAGAATTGAGGCCATAAACTGGATTTGGTGTATCAACCCTGTTTCCTGACTATATAAGGTATTGTTTTATTACAAAATATTATTTTAGTTTCTGACATGTTTTTAACATATTTTTTCAGCAGCGAATGTGTTAATGAGTGACGATGAGTGAAGAAATAGTTTCCATTAATGGAGTACAGTTTCCGCACCGATTGGTTAAGATGCCCGGTGACGGCGCTTGCCTATTATTTTCGTTGGCATTTCTGATCTACGGGGATTTATCAAGGTCTGCACAAATACGGGCTGACATTGTAAATCATGTATCTATAAATTGGCAGAGGCTACAGGAATTCACTGAGGATGCATCTGGAGTCCCATATATTAACAGACTGGAGTACATTGCTGAAATGTCCCGGCCATACACCTTTGGAAATACTTGCGAGCTTGAGGCGGCTGGGGAGATATTCCCATTTAAGTTAGAGGTATTCCAAAATGGCATCCTTTGTGCTGAATTTGGGGAGGCCATTCAAGGAATCAACCGAGTTCGGTTCACGGGGCATCACAGACGTGGCCACTATGACGTTTTGATTCCGTTGGCACAACAGTCCGACAATGGAATTGGTCATCAACAACCGACCATCAACGATCCAATTGAATGTAATCCGAATTCTTCGTGCTTTGTGCCACAGCCCAACGAAACTTTTACATCTTCAACGCCTGTTACAGGGCGAAGAGGACCAAAACTTAGAAAAAGATTTTCAAATTCAATAAGATCAAAACAATTAAAGGAAGCTAATAAAAATTATGTAACGAAGAACCCTATTGTAAATAGAAAGTCAGTTAAAAAGTATGCAGTTAATAACCCTGATATAAATAGAAAGGCAGCTGAAAAGTATGCAGCTAATAATCCCGATGTACACAGAAAGGCAGTTGAAAAGTATGCAGCTAAGCCTTGGACTAATAAGTCAATGAGCGAGTTTGAATATGACCTTCAGACTAATTATTCTAACGACAAGGTTGTTACTCTCGGATCTAGATCTCCCTGTGTATGGATGGTGCTCTGCGCTTAAGTGGAACGATGAGGCACCTGGAATGTGCTGCAAAAACGGAAAAGTCCAGCTCCCGTCCGTTGAGCCCTACCCTGAGCCCTTACACAGTCTCCTCACTCATCAGCATCCAATGGCGGAGCATTTTCTTTCTTCTGCCCGAAAATACAATGGATGCTTCCAAATGACATCATTTGGAGGAAAAGATGTAAAGGAAGGTAACTGTATGCCAACATTTAAGGTGCAAGGGCAGGTATATCACAGAATAGGGTGCCTGTTGCCAGAACCTCAACAGCAGCCATCATTTCTCCAGATTTATTTTGTTGGTGATGATGACACCGAGAGAGACATACGCTGTGGTATATACAATGGTGTCAATGCTGAACTGGTAACCCAACTGCAAAAACTGCTCCATGAACACAACAAATATATACTGGATTTTAAAGTTGCAGTTGATTCTATTCCTCAGGACCAGAAGGATTTCCAAGTGTTAATTAAAGCCGATAAAAAGCCTTCTGGAGAGCACAGAGGTCGATATAATGCCCCCACGAATAGAGAAATTGCAGTTGTCATTGTTGGCCAAAACTTCGAGAAGAGAGAGACATTGTTATCAAAAGCAGAGACAACAGTTTGATACGGATCAGCGAGACGCACCGTGCCTATGACGCTCTCCAATACCCTTTGATATTCTGCCATGGAGAAGATGGATATCAAATCAATATACCCCAGCATGATCCGAAGAATAAATGAATAATGAATAAATGAATATATTTCCTCAGTTTTACAAATCAATCATACAGTTTCTATGGAAATAAATACCGCCATCTCTTCCAGTAATGATGGCTGGTGTCCACTATGCCTGTCACTAATTATCAGTCATTATGTTGCTTCTACTGATAACGTGGCTCCTGTGGCATTTGGCAATCCTTATTCCAATACAAACGAAACACAATATTCCCCTTAAAAAACAACTTAACAAAATAGTGTTACTATTAATAGATTTATTTTATTCCTAATCATAACCTAAAATTCTATCTTTACAAGTTTACACTATACTATACTAATAATGAACAAAAAGAACATACTACAATATATAAGGCAACTCTTAATATTACTTTTTACTATTTTTTTTTAAAGATTGTTAAATTTAAACTATAACATCAAACATGTTTTGTACATCTTTTTGATCAAGTAACCAATTTTTTAATTCTTTTGAAAATTTCACTGTACTCATAATTTGCTTTAATTCTATGGGTAAAAAATTGTATAATTTTGGTGCTAAAAAAAGATAGGAATTTTTAAACACATCTTTATTTACTCTAGGCCTTCTAACATTTCCCCATGAAATATTTCGAGTCAAATAGCCTGGATTTTGCACATTTTCATTTCTGTTTTGCCCACTTTTGATATAAAACAATCTTAATACTTTAAATATGTACAAGTGCCGTATTGGAAGAATTTTTAAAGATTGATAAAGTGGAAATGTTGTTTCGCGTCTCCGTTTAAACAGCAATACACGAACTATGTGATTCTGAGTTATTTTTAATTTTTCTATGTGTGTCTTGAATGTACCTCCCCAGCAAGAAATTCCATATTGTAATTTTGAGTGTATTAGTGCATAATAAAGTGATCTCAATAAATCCACATCGCATACATGTCTTAGAAAATAAAAATTTCTAATGCTTGACTTGCACTTGTTATTCAGTTGAGTGATATGTTGTTTCCATGACAGCCTTTGGTCCACTCTTATTCCTAAATAAGTGAAATCCTCTACTTTTTGCACTTCTTGGCAGTTACAAATATTTCTATTTTTACACATTTTATCATGAAATTTGATATTATAAGCAAACTAAAAACTATCAAAACCAAAATTAATGTACTTTGTCTTAGATACATTCACTAACATACAATTTGAATTGCACCAAGAATTTAGTAGATCAAGGTCTTGCATCATTTGATTATATACTATCTCTTTGTCGTAGTTTGCGTATGTAAGAGCAACATCGTCTGCAAAAGCTGTCACTTTACCATAAAACTTTTGTGTTAACAGGCCATTTATAAATATTAAAAACAAATTAGCAAATAGTACCGATCCCTGTGGTACGCCCTTTTTTACAGTTTTTGGCTCACTATATAATTTGCCAATGTTTACTATCTGTTTTCTTCCCATCAAATATGATCTGAACCAGTTAAGCGGAATACCTCTTATTCCAGCCATTTCTAATTTCTTCAAAAGTATATCATGGTTGACCATGTCAAATGCTTTTCTAAAGTCTATAAACAACGCCGATGTTTTTTTATTGCTGTTTAATGCCTCATATATTATGTCTATAAATCCTAAAAGTGCAGTCTCAGTAGATTTTCCCTTTGTAAAGCCAAATTGTCTATTGCAAAAAAAGGAATTACTGTTAAGGAAATCAATCAATCTACTTTTCATTAATTTTTCTAATACCTTAGACAACACTGGCAAAAGGCTTATAGGTCTTAGATTGTCTACTTGCTCTGAATTCCGTTTTTTTGGTATGGCAATAATTATGCTATTTTTAAATTTTTCAGGAAATACACCTGTTTCAAAACTTAAATTAAATATGTACTCCAAAACATGTGATACTTTAGTAGAGATTTTTTAAATCTATATCTATATAAGCCAAATTGACTCACTCACTCATCACGAATTCTCAATAACTATAGCACCTACAATGCTGAAATTTGGTATGTGAGTTACTTTTAGGTCGTAGGTGCTTGCTAAGAAACGGTTTTAAGATATTTTATTCCTTTTTATAATAATTTAGAAAATAAAAATTGCCATTTACACAATGTATTATAAATGTAAACAAATACCATCTGTAATATAAAACACATGTGTTTACTATTACTAAAATTAAAATCATAAATATAATAAAGGAAATTTTCTAAATGCAGGTTGATGTGAATTAAATTTTAGTAATCATCTGTAAAGTTATTATATTATGTTACCTACAGCTGAGATTTGAATGTTGTTGTAAATGTGCAAGGTTTTTGTTTGGTTATGTTCGGAAAGTGTAGTATCAGTATGATGTTTGTTTTTAGAATTAAAACTTTGAACAAAAACTGTTTAATGAGTGAAGATGAGTGAAGAAATAGTTTCCATTAATGGAGTACAGGTTCCGCACCGATTGGTTAAGATGCCCGGTGACGGCGCTTGCCTATTCTTTTCGTTGGCATTTCTGATCTACGGGGATTTATCAAGGTCTGCACAAATACGGGCTGACATTGTAAATCATGTATCTATAAATTGGCAGAGGCTACAGGAATTCACTGAGGATGCATCTGGAGTCCCATATATTAACAGACTGGAGTACACTGCTGAAATGTCCCGGCCATACACCTTTGGAAATACTTGCGAGCTTAAGGTGGCTGGGGAGATATTCCCATTTAAGTTAGAGGTATTCCAAAATGGTATCCTTCGTGCTGAATTTGGGGAGGCCATTCAAGGAATCAACCGAGTTCGGTTCACAGGGCATCACAGACGTGGCCACTATGACGTTTTGATTCCGTTGGCACAACAGTTCGACAATTGAGTTGGTCATCAACAACCGACCATCAATGATCCAATTGAATGTAATCCGAATTCTTCGTGCTTTGTGCCACACCCCGACGAAACTTTTACATCTTCAACACCTGTTACAGGGCGAAGAGGACAAAAACGTAGAAAAAGATTTTCAAATTCAATAAGATCGAAACAATTAAAGGAAGCTAATAAAAATTATGTAAAAAAGAACCCTATTGTAAATAGAAAGTCAGTTAAAAAGTATGCAGCTAATAACCCTGATATAAATAGAAAGGCAGCTGAAAAGTATGCAGCTAATAATCCCGATGTACACAGAAAGGCAGTTGAAAAGTATGCAGCTAAGCCTTGGACTAATAAGTCAATGAGCGGGTTTGAGTATGACCTTCAGACTAATTATTCTAACGACAAGGTTGTTGCTCTCGGATCTAGATCTCCCTGTGTATGGTTCTCTGCGCTTAAGTGGAACGATGAGGCACCTGGAATGTGCTGCAAAAACGGAAAAGTCCAGCTCCCGTCCGTTGAGCCCTACCCTGAGCCCTTACACAGTCTCCTCACTCATCAGCATCCAATGGCGGAGCATTTTCTTTCTTCTGCCCGAAAATACAATGGATGCTTCCAAATGACATCATTTGGAGGAAAAGATGTAAAGGAAGGTAACTGTATGCCAACATTTAAGGTGCAAGGGCAGGTATATCACAGAATAGGGTGCCTGTTGCCAGAACCTCAACAGCAGCCATCATTTCTCCAGATTTATTTTGTTGGTGATGATGACACCGAGAGAGACATACGCTGTGTTATATACAATGGTGTCAATGCTGAACTGGTAACCCAACTGCAAAAACTGCTCCATGAACACAACAAATATATACTGGATTTTAAAGTTGCAGTTGATTCTATTCCTCAGGACCAGAAGGATTTCCAAGTGTTAATTAAAGCCGATAAAAAGCCTTCTGGAGAGCACAGAGGTCGATATAATGCCCCCACGAATAGAGAAATTGCAGTTGTCATTGTTGGCCAAAACTTCGAGAAGAGAGACATTGTTATCAAAAGCAGAGACAACAGTTTGATACGGATCAGCGAGACGCACCGTGCCTATGACGCTCTCCAATACCCTTTGATATTCTGCCATGGAGAAGATGGATATCAAATCAATATACCCCAGCATGATCCGAAGACCAAGGCTCCTCTCAAGAAGACCGTATCTGTGGCTGACTTTTACAGCTACAGTATAATGGAGCGTAATGGGCAGCAATGCTACATACTGTTGTTCCGTAACCTCTTCAACCAATTTCTGGTAGACATGTATGCAAAGATCGAGACTGAAAGACTTAATTGGATTCGTTTTAATCAAAAAAAGTTAAGAAGTGATGAGTAAGTGCACCTAAAGATGCCATGACAAAAACGGATGTACAGTTATCAGATCTTGGCAAGATGATTGTCCTGCCATCATCTTTCACTGGAGGTGCCCGCTATATGCATGAGCGAACACAAGATGCTATGACATATGTGCGCCATTTCGGGCGGCCAGATTTGTTTATTACATTTACCTGTAATCCAAATGGCCAGACATCGTTAATGTATTGAGACAAGGACAACAGTCTCACCATAGACATGACATAATAGCAAGGGTCTTTCATATTAAGGTGAAGCAAATGATTAAGCTCCTTACTAAAGGTTGCTACTTCGGCGTTACCAGGTGTCACATGTACACAATTGAATGGCAAAAAACGAGGACTACCCCACGTTCATATCCTACTGTGGCTGGTAGACAAAATAAGGCCTAATAAAATAGATAAAATAATAAGAGCTCCTTATTATTTTATTATATACCTGCTCCCAATTTAGATCCAACCCTCCATGATATTGTCAAGACAACAATGATTCACGGCCCATGTGGACTTCTCAACAGGACCTCACCTTGCATGATTGATGGAGCCTGCTCCAAGAAATACCCCCGACCACTTTTGAAGGAAACTCAATCTGGTGAGGATGGCTATCCCCTTTATCGCAGGCGGTCCCCGGCAGATGGTGGTTTCACCCTTAACATAAGGGGTATTGATCTCGACAATCGGTGGGTGGTGCCATACAATCCTGCCCTGTCTCGGACCTTCACGGCACACATTAATGTTGAGTACTGTAATTCAGTTCAATCAATTAAATACATTTGCAAGTACGTCAACAAAGGCTCTGACCAGGCAGCGTTCACCGTGGAAGATCTGGATGAGGTGGCGAGGTACGAGGCAGGACGATACATCAGCAGCTCTGAGGCAGCCTGGCGCATTCTCTGTTTCCCTATACACGAGAGGTTTCCGCCTGTTATGCACTTATCCGTACATCTAGAAAACGGTCAGAGAGTTTATTTTACTACGGACAATCTCCTTCAGAAAATAAATAATCCTCCTAATACAACACTTCTGGCCTTCTTTGACTTATGCAAAGTTGATGCCTTTGCAAAAACCCTTTTGTATGTGGAAGTCCCAAATTATTACATATGGAAAAACAACAATTTCTGCAGGAGGAAACAAGGTAAGCCCGTGTCGGGTTATCCGGGGGTGAAGAGAGATCAGGTTTTGGGCAGAGTATACACTGTTCATCCGGGAAATACTGAGTGCTACTATTTACGCCTCCTATTACATAAAGTCCGTGGCCCCACATCATTTATTTCCCTTAAAACTGTGGAAGGAGTAGTATATCCAACATTTCAGGGAACATGTAAAGCACTCGGTATGCTAGAAGACGATGGTCACTGGGACCGTACTCTCGAAGAAGCCTCCATTTCTGACTCTCCAACCAAAATCCGAGAATTTTTTGCCATCATGCTGGTTTTCTGCCAAGTAGGAGATCCTACAAAATTGTGGCAGAAATGTCGAGACACACTTGCAGAAGACATTAAATGGCAAATGGCGAGAGAGGGTGGAAATACACAATTGATAAGTGACATTGTTTACAATAAATGTCTTACACTTCTTGAGGATATTATTATAACCATGTCGGGTAAAACACTCCCACAATGTGGACTTCCATCACCTTCCCGAGAGCCAACAACTGTTGTTAATAACCGTATGTACTTGAATGAACTTTGTTATGATAACGCACATATGTCTCAAGCACTTGCTGTAAATGTTCCAAAATTAAATAAAGAACAGAGGGAAGCATACAATTTAATCATTAACAGCATTTCTTCTGATTCCGGTCAGTTTTTCTTTCTCGACGCTCCTGGTGGTACTGGAAAAACATTCTTAATAAATCTATTACTGGCCAGAATTAGGATCCAAAGGGACATTGCCATTGCCGTTGCTTCGTCAGGCATTGCAGCTACGTTGATTGAAGGAGGGCGGACAGCACACTCTACTTTCAAGTTGCCTCTAAATCTTAATCATGCTGAGTCACCACAATGCAACATCTCCAAGCAGAGTGACATGGCACATGTGCTCCGAGAAGCAAAATTTATCGTGTGGGATGAATGCACCATGGCTCATAAGGGAGGCATTGAGGCTCTAAACATGACGCTCCAAGATATAAAATCATGCAACCGCCTAATGGGTGGAGTTACAGTGCTTTTGTCAGGTGACTTCAGACAGACCTTACCTGTTGTGCCAAAAGGAACAAGTGCAGATGAAGTAAATGCCTGTCTTAAATCATCTTTCTTATGGCCTAATATCAAAGTGCTGTCCTTGATAGTTAACATGAGAGTTCACCTACACAGTGACTTGAAGGCAGAGGCATTTTCAAGCTTATTGCTTCAAATTGGCGACGGCCTGTTCTTGGAAGATGAGGGAAGAATAACTATTCCTGACAACCTCTGCATTGTGGTAGGAGACCTGATTAGTTTGACAGACAGAATATACCCTATCATTAATCTAGCGGGAGTGAATTGTGTTTCGTGGCTTAAAGAAAGAGCAATTCTTACTCCAACTAATGAGTCAGCCAACGACATAAACAACTTTATGTTGGAAAAACTAAGGTTGTAACGTATGAATCTGTTGACTCTGTTTTGGACGCTGAAGATGCCGTTAATTACCCTGTAGAGTTCTTGCATACTCTAGAACCACCTGGAATACCACCACACATTCTCAGCCTCAAAATAGGATCTCCAATAATTCTGTTGCGCAACTTAAACCCTCCAAAACTGTGTAACGGTACCAGGCTTCAAGTGAAGACTCTACACAAACATATCATTGAAGCCACGATTTTCATAGGCATTAGTCAAGGAGAAACTGTCTTCATCCCCTGAATCCCTCTCATCCCATCAGATTACCACTTTGAGTTCAAACGTCTGCAGTTTCCCGTCAAGTTGTGCTATGCAATGACTATAAATAAAGCATAGGGACAGAGTTTGAAACTGGCTGGTGTGGATCTCAGGAATGATTGTTTCTCTCATGGACAGCTTTATGTCAAGTGTTCTAGGGTTAGTTCCCCTGACAACCTGGTCATCCTTCAGCCATGCGGCAAAACCAAGAATGTTGTGTACAGGGAAGTTCTAAACACCTAATCTGAGGAAACAATTTATAAACTTATAATATTCATACATCATTGTTGACACTTTTCTGATTCTATGATTTTGTATAATATGCTCTTAATTTATGCTATTTGATTATATACTATGTGTTTTGTAAGCCTACAGTACATTCAGTAACAAAGAAATTTACTACTATTCACCGTTGCGAAGCACGGGTACCAGCTAGTAATATATACTGATAAATTGTCAATACCACATGACTTTTTATTTTTTAAACTATTTATAGTTTTTTCTATTTCATCTCTAGTTATTGGGGATATAAAGAATGAACCACATTGCCCAGGAAAGCTTGTATCTACTACAGAGCTATCAGTTGGCGTTATCCAAGGCTCCTCTCAAGAAGACCGTATCTGCTGCTGACTTTTACAGCTACAGTATAATGGAGCGTAATGGGCAGCAATGCTACATACTGTTGTTCCGTAACCTCTTCACCCAATCTCTGGTAGACATGTATGCAAAGATCGAGACTGAAAGACTAAATTGGATTCGTTTTAATCAAAAAAGTTTAGAAGTGATGAGTATGTGCACCTAAAAGATGCCATGACAAAAACGGATGTACAGTTATCAGATCTTGGCAAGATGATTGTCCTGCCATCATCTTTCACTGGAGGTGCCCGCTATATGCATGAGCGAACACAAGATGCTATGACATATGTGCGACATTTCGGGCGGCCAGATTTGTTTATTACATTTACCAGTAATCCAAAATGGCCAGACATCGTAAATGTATTGAGACAAGGACAACAGTCTCACCATAGACATGACATAATAGCAAGGGTCTTTCATATTAAGGTGAAGGAAATGATTAAGCTCCTTACTAAAGGTTGCATCTTCGGCGTTACCAGGTGTCACAAGTACAAAATTGAATGGCAAAAACGAGGACTACCCCACGTTCATATCCTACTGTGGCTGGTAGAAAAAATAAGGCCTAATAAAATAGATAAAATAATAAGAGCTGAAATACCTGATCCCAATTTAGATCCAACCCTCCATGATATTGTCAAGACAACAATGATTCACGGCCCATGTGGACTTCTCAACAGGACCTCACCTTGCATGATTGATGGAGCCTGCTCCAAGAAATACCCCCGACCACTTTTGAAGGAAACTCAATCTGGTGAGGATGGCTATCCCCTTTATCGCAGGCGGTCCCCGGCAGATGGTGGTTTCATCGTTAACATAAGGGGTATTGATTTCGACAATCGGTGGGTGGTGCCATACAATCCTGTCCTGTCTCGGACCTTCACGGCTCACATTAATGTTGAGTACTATAATTCAGTTCAATCAATTAAATACATTTGCAAGTACGTCAACAAAGGCTCTGACCAGGCAGCGTTCACCGTGGAAGATCTGGATGAGGTGGCGAGGTGCGAGGCAGGACGATACATCAGCAGCTCTGAGGCAGCCTGGCGCATTCTCTGTTTCCCTATACACGAGAGGTTTCCGCCTGTTATGCACTTATCCGTACATCTAGAAAACGGTCAGAGAGTTTATTTTACTACGGACAATCTCCTTCAGAAAATAAATAATCCTCCTAATACAACACTTCTGGCCTTCTTTGACTTATGCAAAGTTGATGCCTTTGCAAAAACCCTTTTGTATGTGGAAGTCCCAAATTATTACCTATGGAAAAACAACAATTTCTGCAGGAGGAAACAAGGTAAGCCCGTGTCGGGTTATCCGGGGGTGAAAAGAGATCAAGTTTTGGGCAGAGTATACACTGTTCATCCGGGAAATACTGAGTGCTACTATTTACGCCTCCTATTACATAAAGTCCGTGGCCCCACATCATTTATTTCCCTTAAAACTGTGGAAGGAGTAGTATATCCAACATTTCAGGCAACATGTAAAGCACTCGGTTTGCTGGAAGACGATGGTCACTGGGACCGTACTCTCGAAGAAGCCTCCATTTCTGACTCTCCAACCAAAATCCGAGAATTTTTTGCCATCATGCTGGTTTTCTGCCAAGTAGGAGATCCTACAAAATTGTGGCAGAAATGTCGAGACACACTTGCAGAAGACATTAAATGGCAAATGGCGAGAGAGGGTGGAAATACACAATTGATAAGTGACATTGTTTACAATAAATGTCTTACACTTCTTGAGGATATTATTATAACCATGTCGGGTAAAACACTCCCACAATGTGGACTTCCATCACCTTCCCGAGAGCCAACAACTGTTGTTAATAACCGTATGTACTTGAATGAACTTTGTTATGATAACGCACATATGTCTCAAGCACTTGCTGTAAATGTTCCAAAATTAAATAAAGAACAGAGGGAAGCATACAATTTAATCATTCACAGCATTTCTTCTGATTCCGGTCAGTTTTTCTTTCTCGACGCTCCTGGTGGTACTGGAAAAACATTCTTAATAAATCTATTACTGGCCAGAATTAGGATCCAAAGGGACATTGCCATTGCCGTTGCTTCGTCAGGCATTGCAGCTACGTTGATTGAAGGAGGGCGGACAGCACACTCTACTTTCAAGTTGCCTCTAAATCTTAATCATGCTGAGTCACCACAATGCAACATCTCCAAGCAGAGTAACATGGCACATGTGCTCCGAGAAGCAAAATTTATCGTGTGGGATGAATGCACCATGGCTCATAAGGGAGGCATTGAGGCTCTAAACATGACGCTCCAAGATCATGCAATCATGCAACCGCCTAATGGGAGGAGTTACAGTGCTTTTGTCAGGTGACTTCAGACAGACCTTACCTGTTGTGCCAAAAGGAACACGTGCAGATGAAGTAAATGCCTGTCTTAAATCATCTTTCTTATGGCCTAATATCAAAGTGCTGTCCTTGAAAGTTAACATGAGAGTTCACCTACACAGTGACTTGAAGGCAGAGGCATTTTCAAGCTTATTGCTTCAAATTGGCGACAGCCTGTTCTTGGAAGATGAGGGAAGAATAGTTAATTCCTGACAACCTCTGCATTGTGGTAGGAGACCTGATTAGTTTGATAGACAGACTATACCCTAACATTAATCTAGCGGGAGTGAATTGTGTTTCGTGGCTTAAAGAAAGAGCAATTCTTACTCCAACTAATGAGTCAGCCAACGACATAAACAACTTTATGTTGGAAAAGCTGCCAACCAAGGTTGTAACGTATGAATCTGTTGACTCTGTTTTGGACGCTAAAGATGCCGTTAATTACCCTGTTGAGTTCTTGCATACTCTAGAGCCACCTGGAATACCACCACACATTCTAAGCCTCAAAATAGGATCTCCAATAATTCTGTTGCGCAACTTAAACCCTCCAAAACTGTGTAACGGTACCAGGCTTCAAGTGAAGACTATACACAAACATATCATTGAAGCCACGATTTTCACAGGCATTAGTCAAGGAGAAACTGTCTTCATCCCCCGGTCCCTCTTATCCCATCAGATTACCACTTTGAGTTCAAACGTCTGCAGTTTCCCGTCAAGTTGTGCTATGCAATGACTATAAATAAAGCACAGGGACAGAGTTTGAAACTGGCTGGTGTGGATCTCAGGAATGATTGTTTCTCTCATGGACAGCTTTATGTCGCGTGTTCTAGGGTTAGTTCCCCTGAAAACCTGGTCATCCTTCAGCCATGCGGCAAAACCAAGAATGTTGTGTACAGGGAAGTTCTAAACACCTAATCTTAGGAAACAATTTATAAACTTATAATATTCATACATCATTGTTGACACTTTTCTGATTCTATGATTTTGTATTATATGCTCTTAATTTATGTTATTGATTATATACTATATGATTTGTAAGCCTAAATACATTCAGTAACAAAGAAATTTACTACTATTCACCGTTGCGAAGCACGGGTACCAGCTAGTATATCTATATTTCAAAATGATTTTTGTAAATACATTTGCAAACCACTCTAAAGTCACCTGCTTGTAAAGGAATTGTGATCTGACAGGGTGAGGGTTAATATAACTGACAGGTTAAAATAATAGCTGCAGAATGGCTACTTGTAAGTAAATATTAATTAGCATATACATTTTTTTAAAGTAGATTTGTAATGTATAGCTTTTTTTATAATATTTTACATTGGAGTGAAAAAAGTATCTTTTAAATATAAAACAATTCTGGAAAAGATGTTACCAATATATATTTCTTACTTTTATACATTTATATCATCACATGATTTTAATAAGACTTTCTTCTCATTGAGTCTTAATTAATTGTTTTCTTTTCAAATTAAATATGTAAGTTAGTTGATCTAATAACATTTATATTCTAAACCGTTCCTTTACAAAATGAATTACGCTGTATAATATAAAAAAAACTTGCATTTCTATGTTCATTTAAAATTATTCAAAATAAATAAATATTTAAAATTGCTATGTTAAGTCAAAATGAAATACAAAGATTTATGCAAACAGAAAAATTCTAATTTTTAAATATTTATTGAAAAACTGGCTAAACCCAGCCAAACGTACCATGGCTTAGTATGGTACTAACTATTGGGGACGTATATTATTATTATTATTGAATTTAGAATATAAAAAAAATACACATAATTATATGGTAGAAGTTAATCTATTACAGTTTTTTCATAAATAAATGGTCACAGTAATAAACTTACAGGATATAATTAAAACCAACAAACAAATTAAACAAATATTTTTCAAAAATAGGACTATTTTAAATAAATAATATTTTTTTTTAAATAATGATTTATAAAAAATTTGTATTTTCTTGTTAAAATAAAGTTTTCCGATTTTCTGCCAAATAACGAGCCTTCCGGATGATGAAATGATCTTTTCTGATTATACAACTCAATTTCAACCACTTTGAAACAGTACCGGTACATTTTAATTATTTTGAGGTGGCAAGAAACAGCATGATCCATTGCTTTACAAGTATGCCACTTTTTTTGTATGTACGTACAATGCAAAATAGAGATAACTTATATATAATACCCACACAAGTCAGCTGGTCACAGTAGCACTTTTACAGCACTGACATTCATTTTCATTTGTAAAATGTAGGTAAGTTGGAAAATGCCTGAAATGCCCTGTTCCTGTTTACAATTTTAGGAACTAAGTATATGAAACACCCTTGTGTGAAAATGCAATCTTGTGAAAAAATTTCAAGTGAATCCATTTCCAGTGTTGATATACACAAACATACATAATTTTTTTATGTGTATATAGCATGTATGCTAACAAAATTATAAATGGTAGTTTGTTTTACCAAGTATTCAAGAGAACGGCCGATGTCCAGTATAGACTTAATACCACTGCAGACAACTGCGACAGGAGTTTTACCAAGCTCGGTCAGATCAGCACTTATATCTAGCGTGTTCTCTCCATTACGATGCACCCCTCCGATACCTCCTGAAAAGGAATAAAAAATTAAAATTTGCTTTAAACACAGTGGATAGGAAACAAGAAATAAATTATTTTTTAGATATAGAAGGATGCCAAAAAAAGTAACAATTAATCAATATGAAACCTTACACAGAGTTGATACAGATCAAAACCCAACAAACGGGACTGGAGAAAGTTGGTATAGTTGTTGGCAAAGGTAGTACACTCACGAGTAAAGCTTTACTTATTGCTGAACAAATCAGGAAAGTAGCTGTTCTATGATGTAAAGATGATGTTATAATGAGTGATGAAGAGTAAACAAATGGTAATAAATGAAAAATGACAAAAGCCTAGCCTTCGATGCAAACAATTTACTACATCATTTGATCGGATGAAAGATTATCAATATTTATATTTGTTAAATTTCCACTATTATCTGTCGATGGAATGTCATATAGTATTAAAGGTACTTATTTTGTACTACATTGAAGAGACCATGGAATAGAATCACAATTGTAAAATAGTACGGTTGATTCAAGATTTAAGATGTTTTTATTTTAATTAAGCTCAACTACTTATTATTTAATAGAAAAAGAATGAAAAAAGAATATCATCAATTAAATGACATGAAATTTGTCAGAATTGAAAGCTTTAGTAATTTCTTTATTCATTACAGTATGAAAATTAATGTGTATAGAAGCGCAATGGTCTTAACACCAGAAAACAGTTTAACCCACTGTAGTTGGAGGCCTAGCGACCAGAGTTATTTGCCAAGCCAGGTAGTCCCATGAATGCACAGACAGTTAACATTCTGCTATCATTCAATGCATATCTTTATTACTTTATAAAAGACGTGTATTATTATACTGTATATGGATTTATAATGTATATACTTTGATACAAATACTTATATACACGCCACGCAGCAAACTACACTCTGCCTCTTCATCGAACATCACTCTATGAAGAAAAACCTTCCTATATTGGTCGAAAGCTGTGGAACTTCCTACCGCAAACAGTGAAAGAACTTAAAGGAGCTGCTCTGAAAAGAAAACTCAACAATTTCTTTATAAATCACCCAATATATACCCTAGATGAATTCTTAGAAGCAAGAGAACAGGACTGGATATTCTGAAATGAATGCCTTTATTTTTTTTACACTTTATATGTTTAAACTTATTTTGACTTGTACTGAATGTATGTAACCTGATCCATGTGACCCTATTTCTGTTCTTGAGGAATATGATAATAAAGAAAATTTGTCTATTGTCTATATAATTAAAATAAGTTTATTTGTGAACATAAATTATCCCCTGTAGCAAGCTATACACGCAACTGTTTCTCATTGACTGAAACAAACAAAACCAACAAAAACAGTGTAAAGAAAAAAATGATTAATCAGAAAAAAATTAGGTGTATCAAAATTAATTACAACTATTAATACTGCTTCTTTAGACTTCAAAACCAAATTATATTTCCTTCTTTTTTCAAATATCTATTTTCTTATTTGATGTCAAATTTAATAAAAATATAACTATATTTTTTAATTTAATAAATTGCAATTATTTTAAAAATATTTACTTTGAGGAACAACAACATTTAATAAAGTATTATAAATTGACTAGGGGACATACCTGCACACTTTGCACCTCTTGCTGCACTCGTTACACCTCGGCAGTGAGTTTTTTCTACAGATAATAGTAACTTAACTGGATACCGTAAATTTATTAATTGAATAAAATTTATTTACAGTATTTTACTCACATTACTTGCGTTGGTACCTATTTATTAATAGGAACACCCGATGATATTGCTTAGCCAATTTAAAAATTCATTTCATTTGTTTTTGTTCAACAGCTGAAGATTAAATAAATAAAATTAATACATTAGATTACCATTGAAGGCTTCGAGTCCAGTAGAGCAGAGCCATTTAATCAAATGTGAATAAAATCATGTTTACAACTTTCCCTGGTTTAACATTATGAAAGAACTATTCTCCTCAATATTACAAACATCATTGTTTACATTCCAACAGCTGTTAAAACTATTTGGAAATAAGTATTTAAATTTGAATAGCTGTTACTTGGCGATCCATTAAAATATCTCCAAGTTTTCTTATGAACGAAAAACGTACTTTGAGGGCATCCCATACCCTTCAAAGAGAAAATATTGAGGAATTAAGACCTTAATGCACAACTAAGAACAAAGGCAACTTTTTTGTCACCTCTTCACGTATTATTTATAAGGATTTTTTAAAATTAACAAACAAATAAATGGTTCCCTCGTCACAAAATAACCTCTCGATATCTCAACCACAACAGAGTATTGCAATATTTCTGATGGGCCCATCCAGAAATAGTCACGTAATTATATTACTCTATAATTATACAAACAACATTAAACATTTACATTAAATTATGTTAGTTCTATTTTATTTATAGACTATAGTTTAGACCTTAGTTTTATTGCTGACAAACCACCTGTTTACTTCAGATTACATCTGTATATTGTAAATGTTATGTGGCAATAAAGAATTTGAATTTGAATTTGAATTACAAATAGGTTACCACGACACTTTGAGGGATCTTAAGCCGACACTGAACTGAAACAGGTGTACAAAATAAACGGGGATTGACTTTCAAGCTTTCCTATTGTACTCAAATCAAATATGTACTAGCAAATTGCAAACACAAATATTTACATTTCTAGAGAAAATCGGTATTGAATAACTAAGATCTATGCAGAGTGAAACTGATTGAATATAGATTTTTACAGGTAAGCTATTGTAGGTTAAAAATGAAATAAAAAATTTAATAATTAATTAACCATTTTTTATTCCTTAAGGGGAGGCGGTAGGCCATATAAGCTCCATGTTAACATAAAGAACATTTGCTCAAAAACTACTGGGCCATTAAGCTTTAAATTTTTACCTGTGTTTCTGTGGAGATTAATATACACACTGAGTTTTTTCATACAAATTCAGTAAAAAATTAACCCACACAAATTTGTTTTCTAAACACACGTTAAAAACATTTTTTGGCAATTTTCTTCTTTCTAGGTATGTAAATATTGTTCAATTGCAATAAAAAAACTGAGCTATTATGACATTATCAAAAGATGATTTTGTCAAAATTCCATTACAATCCTACAAGTACTGTCAGAAAAAATGTTCCTTTTGTTCGAAAATTCTAAATTTTCGGAGAAATCAGAAAGACTAACAATTGTAACAAAATGCAAGCAATTATTGCGTGATCTAACCAAGGGCAAATCCGTGTCTCAGAAACAGTGCATCAACTTATAAACATTATGATTTATGATTCAAACAAACATAGGGCCCCTAAGTGTCATATATCAATGTGTTCAGAAATATGTGCAGTTTAATATTATGTAATAAAAACAAATAGTAATAATCAGTTTTTACCTACCGCCTCCCCTTAAACAAATATTAATAAATACTAAACAATAATCACAACCTACTAACTGTTATAAAATAAATTGAGGGTTTAAAAGACAGGTGACTCTACCTCATTGCATGAAACTTATAAGGTATGTCTCGAGGCCTTCTTAAATTAATTCACAAGACCAGAGGGATTCACAAAAGAATCCCTTCATTCTTTTGTGAATCCCTCTGGTCTGAGGAAGGTGAGCGTGGTTCACTGAAATCAATCACCATAATATTTGTGCATTTTGTACTTGTATTGTAATATATTTGTACATTTTGAGTTTATATTGTAATAAATTTTGTGTTGTGTGACGTTTTACTTGTACTGTATATGTACCAACACGTATTATGCTAATTAAAAAATTATTTTTAAATCTTAAGTATATAAAAACCTCTTTATTTTTTTTAAAGGACAAGTGATTTAAAGATATGGAAATTAATCAATTAAATATTACATTGCTACTTACAACTACAGCTACCTGCAGGCCACCTTGATGCACTGTCGCGATTCACAGAATTTAATTATCAATTGTTTCTTTTTGAATTTTGAAAAAATTACCTCCAACTGGTCGCTCTCGGCTGGCGTGGCTTGATCTTATTTCAATGAGAAATATTTGTTGTTATTTCAGTAGGCCTGTCTTCTCATATAGGCATACTGCCTTGTGACTAATAATGTTTCTTCTGAATTTTCCAGGATTACGCGATATTGTGTTAGGATTCTTGTGGACTTTCCTTCACATGATCGATCATATTGAACTGGCCCCAACAGCTTTCACGGAAAAATTTGTTTTTCGAATGAACGATTTGCGAAGTCAACCACCTATCACCACAACTCAGCCAAGACAACGCTACCAAAAGTTTGCAGGACCTTTGTCAGTGTCACGTGATTTTTCTCCACCAATGACAAGGCTGGACATTGTCCTATTCATGGAAGTTTGTTATGCCAGTTATCAGCTGATGACGGCACAACAGTGTACACTAGTGAACGTTATCTACCAGAGTTGAATATAACTACTATACAAATAACTTATCTGAGTGACTGCACTCAAACACTTTCTAGCGACATCAATAAGAATTACAAGTAGTTTGGTTTAAACAAAGACCGAAATCATACTATGTGTATTTTGGCCTTCCATCCGTGATGGCGCATACCCTGCTTCTCTCGCCCGCGATGGGTTAAAACACCCAAAACTCCAAAGAAAAAGACTACTGAAATTAATTTTATTATTGCTATAAGCTTAATAAGTAAGTTGTTAAAACCTTAACCATATAATACATATTATTGTAATTTGTTTAAGATAATAGCAAAAAAGGTTTTTTGTAATACCTGTCACAAATATTTTGATGCCTACAGAGTTAGCAGCAAGCATTGTCCCTGCCACAGTAGTGCCTCCATTCAAACCCTGATCAAGAAAAACGACATGATCACCAATGAAAACAAAACATCACAATAATTAAAATGAAACACTGGTTGTCACTAAACGGTGCTGATTCTTCTCGAACTAAAAATGATTCATTGTTATACTCAAGGCCGTAGCCAGAGGGGGGGTTAGGGGGTCAAAACCCCCCCCGAAATTTTACTAGTAGTAAAAATTAATCAAGGTACAAGTTAAATTATAAAATAATCGCAAAACAGAGAATCCAGCAATATACGAGTATATAACATCATTGTGGATTTCCGTGCTTAGGCCTAATGCTTGGTAATATTTAGATTTGAATGATACTACAATGCTTACAAATTACAACATACAATCCATGATTAGGTATTACAAGGATGGAGGGAGGAAGGTTACTACCCTGGACGCTTGTGGGTTGTGAGCTTGTCCGTGTTTTGCCGTCACTGTACAAACTGACGGGTGGCGGGCGGCGCACCGGCTCGGCGGTGCGGTCCAAAAATAGCCCATGACTCATGCACCCCCACCCCCTCCCTTCACGCGTACACACCAGACCAAACCGAGATCAGTTTTCAGTCTAGTTCTTGTGAATGTCAGGGCCACACACTCGGTCATACCTTATGCAATGTTTCAGTAACTGTTATCAGTTTTGTAGTTTAGTGTCGTAGTTCTTTGGATGATTGTAGTTTGTGACTGTGAACATGATGATAAAGGTCAAGATGTAACGGCCAGTGATTGTGAGAAGTGTTGATCTGCTGACTAAAGACAAATTTTACAAAAAGACAGAAAGGTAAGTGTATTTTTCACTTAACATATTTCCCAATTAATTTATGTTAGGCCTACCGTAAACCGTAAAAAATAAATGTGTCATTAAATAAATATAACATATAATGTCATATAAATATAACATTTGATGGGTTTGGACCGCTTTCCCTTAAAAGTGTTTGTGTATCTCTCTTGCAAAAGGCCGTTGGCGTAGACATAGGCCAGTAGGCCTAGTGCCATGATAATGATTAAAATATATTTTAATAAAGCTTTCCTGCTAGAAACACCAATCTGTACCCGAATAATAATAATTTCTCGTTTTACTGTCACATTTCTTAACTTACTAAATCTATCGTATTTATTAAATTAAATTTTATTACTTTAATTTGAAATCGGTACAAATTGATTGATTTGAAATTGAAACAAAAAGATTGTGAGCGACATGAGAATTAAAATAATAGTATATTTCATCACTAGGAGCAAAAGTGACGCTTTTTAATACGAGCTCATGTTTAACGGGCGAGGCGGAGCCGAGGTCGGAAAATGAGCGAGGATTAAAAAGCCACTTTTGTTCCGTGTGTTGAACTATATTTTTCGTCATACTGCACAAATATAAGGATAAGGTACATTCTTAGCAAAACTACAGTTTACCACAAAGGTTTTCATCCCATATTGTATTGCCCATACAGCAATTTCATTAGTTTGCAGACGATAGTTACAATTTTAAAGCAATTAATAATAAACTAGAATAATGTAACAGCTGATTTACTCGTCACCAGCTGACTTTTTGCTCCTAGGACCAAAAAGTAAGCTGACTTTTTGCTCCTAGGAGTCTAGGATCTAGGAGCAAAAAGAGTCAGCTGGTATCGAGTACATCAGCTGTTTATTCCTAGGTATAAAAAGAGCCTCTTTACGTCCGGAAATCATGTATTGAAATGAGCCGTTTTTAATGCAGTGTGACGAAAAAGCACATTTGATATTCAAATTTATTTTTAATTTAGTTTATTTTTTTAGGGAACAGAGGCACAATGGCTAAACGGACGACTTCGCAGGTTCCCTTATTGACATTTTTTAGTAAAGTCAAGAAATCTGATGCTTCGAATGATAATGATACAATGCCGAAACAGCCAGTTGCAGGGACCTCGAGTGAAATGGAAGCTTCGCCATTAGACAATATTAATATTTTTGACAGCGTTGAAGCTAACTGTGATGGTGAAAATACCCTTGATTTAGGAAGGTATCTCAACATCCCTTCTGAAAAAATTGATTCTGAAACAAAATTAAAACTACTGTGTAATCCGTGGGTACCAGATGCATCTTTTCAATTCCCTACTAGCGGAAAGAGAAATCTAAAATTCCAAAGTCAGTGGCTGCAAAAATTCCCATGGCTTGTTTATTCAAAAAAGAATGATGGAGCACTTTGTAAATATTGTGTATTGTTTGCAAAGGATACAGCTGGTAAAGGTGGGCATCAAAAGTTGAGATTACTCGTAAAAGAACCTTATAGGAATTGGAAGGATGCCTTGGAATGCTTCAAAAATCATCAGGATAAATGTGTTTATCATAAGGCAGCAATGGAATCAGGAAGTAACTTCATCGGTGTTGCAAACAACCCTAATCGTGACATAAGAAATCAAGTAGACTTAGCTAGGAAGAAACAAGTGCAGGAAAACCGAGAGATGCTGGCTTCTATAGTAGATACAATTAAGTTTTGTGGACGGCAGGAACTAGCTTTACGAGGAACCAATGACTCAGGGCCAATAAAGCCAAATGATGAAGAACCCTCAGTTAACGATGGGAACTTCAGAGCATTGTTAAGGTTAAGAGTGAAATGCGGGGACCAAAAACTTATTAAACATACTAGAAATATGTCCCTAAATGCTTCGTACATGAGCCCAACAATACAGAATGATCTGATTGCTATATGTGGAGAAGTAATTCAAAAAGAAATCGTCAAAGATATTGCCAAAGCTGGAGTATTTTCTATTTTGGCAGATGAAACTGCAGATATATCAGGAACTGAACAGCTTTCTCTCTGTGTACGTTACACAAAACAAGAGGAAACGTGTCATGTGACAAAAGAAGATTTTTTAGGATTTACACAGCTTAAAGGCACAAATGCCCAATCGATAGCTGATACTATAATTTCATTTTTGTCAAGTCTAGGCCTGGATTGCAAGAATATGGTGGGTCAAGGCTATGATGGCGCCTCTGTCATGAAAGGTTCTTTTAACGGAGTCCAAGCTTTGATAAAAAAACAGTAACCAGAAGCCCTCTACATACATTGTTGCTCACACTCGTTGAACCTGGCTCTATGTCACTCATGCAACTTACAGAGTGTGAGAAATTGTGTAGGAATGGTCGTCAGTGATAAGTTTTTTCAAAAGCTCCCCTAAAAGAATGGGTTTGCTGAGAGAGAAAATTAAAACAGAAAACCCTGAGTCACAATGGAAAACACTTACATCGATGTGTGAAACTAGGTGGGTTGAGAACCATAACAGCCTACTTAAATTTCGGGAACTCTTCAAAACAATTATTGCCACCTTGGAAGACCTAAGCAGTGACAAAGACATGGATACGTCGTCAAAAGCGTCATCATTTGTGAGAGCTTTACTTTGTGGGGAGTTTGTTATTAGCTTATGTTTCATAGCTAAAGTGTTTTCACATACTGTGACTCTTTGCAAAGTATTACAGTCACCGCTTTGTGATTTAAAGTCTGCAACAGATCATGTAGGAAACATAGTGGACCTCTTTCAAAGTATGCGAAAAAACATTGAGGTGGAATTTTCACGAATTTTCAAGACAGCTAAATTGTTACTATCTGATTTTGGTGAAGAGATCAAGCTTCCTCGTGTCAATGCATCACAGCGCAACCGATGCAACATACAAACTTCAGATCCAGAGCAATATTTTCGCATTGCAATGGCGATTCCAGTGCTTGACGATTTTACCAATCAGCTGCAAGGACGATTCTTGGATCACCAAGGAGTTTTCCAGGCTTTGGACACGTTGTTGCCGTCTGTATGTTGCAAGACTTCTAATGTTTTGGATTTGGAATACTTGAAGATTTACCAGAATAAAGTTGACATGGACTTACTGGAAGCTGAGTTTGGTTTGTGGAAGATTTATTGGGAAAAGCAGGCAGAATGTGATCGTTCATCAAGTGCTATTGAAGCTCTTTCAGAATGCAACAAAGACTTTTACCCGAACATCTTCAAGCTTCTACAAATATTTTCAACTCTCCCAGTAACCACTTGCACGCCAGAACGAACATTCTCAACACTCAGGAGATTAAAGACATTTTTGAGAAACGCCAGTGGTCAAGACCGGCTTTGTGGACTAGCCTTGATGTCAGTTCACAGGAGTATATCGATACCAACAGAAGAAGTTATAGACATTTTTGTTTCAAAACACAGCAGAAGATTACAATTTGTGTTGTAACCGTTTTCTTTTGTTTTAACCACAGTGCTGTTTAATTTATAGTAAAATATAAAAAATTAAAGTTAACTTGGTTGTTTAATGGTTAATTTTCTCTTACTTTTCCCACTTTCTTATAAATAATCATTTAATCAATACTGTTGAGTGGTAATGGATTACTGTATCTCTTTGATTTTAATAAAGGTACCAATTAATATTTAATTTTATTCTATTTTTTTATTTTGATATTAGGCTATATAAGAAAATTTAAAAATAAAAATAAAATTTCTACTTAAACTAAATAGTTTTTAACATTCTATAATATTTTAGGCAAAATTAACATTTATAAAATAACCATGAAAATTAGTGTTAGAAGGGTTTAATTTAAATGAGAATCAATATTGTCCTGACCCTGACCTGGCCCCCCCCGAAAATTTTTCCTGGCTACGGCCTTGGTTATACTTGCTAATTTTTATAAGAATCTTTTATCTTGTTAGGACCTTTATTATGAATTTTAAATCTTTAATTTATACAGTTTTCTTATTAAGTTTTTTTTTAATAGTTGTCTGATATTTTTAGAGTTACTACTAGATTGTGCCTTACCAACATATCTCTTAATTTCATTATTATTATTTAATTGTATTTATTCACTATTTGTATTTAATGTTCTGTACTTTATATTTTAGCCTGTAATACTATATGGAAAAAACAATTAATATACTTACTAGGACTTATGGCATTGTCTACCGTTCATATATGTATCTAATGACAATAGATTTCTTATTGACCGGTATATATATTTTTTGAATATCCTCAGACATAAGTCGCCGACAAAACTTTGTTTTTATTTAAAGGCGAATATGAATGATTATCAGTGTATTATGTTTGGACCTGCGTAATATGGTTACTTACTGATTTCAACATTTTCTGAAAAAGGGCAATTTATTAATAGTCCTATAGCCAACTAAGAGACTTACAGCTTTATGTGAAATCAAAACCAAGTAGTAATGGTCTGGTTTTCAGCTAATTGACAAGCCTGATAGTTCTCTCCCCTACACAACACCCAGACACTGACTACCACCCAACATGAATACCCCAAACTTCTCTAGTAGTGTCCACGCCAATTGCGGCCATTGAGTGGATGTCATGTCAATACAATAAATTAATTTGTGCTATCTGCTTGAAGAATTTACTGTAAGGAAAAAATCATTTAACAACTGAATCTAATTTAATGAATAATCTATAGTTTTAAAGTTACCTTAATTCTATCAAGTATCCAAATTTAATTGTGCTACAGCTGTTTCTAAGTTTAAAACTTCAACATCATGCTTAGGACACTAATTTCCTTATTCACGTCATCTTTTTAAAACTGCAAAAACATTGTTCACACACAAAGAACAATGTTTTTGTAGTTATGAATATGAATGATATATCCTAGACCGGAAAACCGCTGCACTCACACGTTTTAAAAATAATTAATAGCTGCATAGGACAAGTGTTAAGTGCTTTTATGTTTTCTCGTGACGTTTTTTGTAAAATGTCTTTGTGCCTTTTTACCACTGTACGTGTATGGGTGGGTGGGTATCACAAATAAAAACAGTTCACTTTTTATTTCTCACTGGGCTCCTTTAATATAATGAGGTACTACTTATAAATATACAACAGCTGCAAATATTTATTCTCCACTACTAACATGAAAAGCGTCCTTGGACGACAAATTCAGTAATTTAAATTTACAAAATTTTATTTTCAGTTTAAGACCAAGTACATTAAGCTGTAAAAATGCAGTTTATGAGACAGCAAGTGCATGAATCACATTGACATTGCATGTCCTTTGCCAATTAACTGAACCAAGGAGTAACTGTCCAGATTGCATCCGTCATCAGTTGACGAGCAAGCATGATGTCGTAGCAACACAGTTGTGTGAGTATTTTTGTCAAATTATTTATTGATAGATACTCATATATAATCAACTCTTCGTTAAATTTCTGATGAAACGTGAACATATTTTTAAGCTACTATTAGGCACTGCTAAGTTTGAACATATTATTGATTTTTTTTAACATTCCACTAAATACTAACTTAAAACAAACTATAAAGTTAGACACTTTTTTATAGAAGAGCTACACTTACCAAAATCGTGTAATAATATAGAGGAATGATATTTTAAACATATTTTTAAATAAAAATTCTTCTTAAAGACTTCTAGAGCTGAGAATTGCTTAACATATTTGTGCTATGCTGAATATATAAAACTATTATGGCACATCTCATTTAACTTTTTGGTGTCACATTATTTTTACCGGTACTGTAAGCATTTAAAAAAAGTTATGTGAAAGATAGTTAAATTACAATAAATATGTTGTGTAGTATATATATATATATATATATATTCTTCAGCAAAGAGTGGCTAATATAAAGCAATTAATAGCATTCGGGGAAATTATACTTTATACATATTTTCAAAAAATAAAATAAAATTTACACTGTCCGTAAGTTATTTCTGTTTTGTAAACAATAAAAATCTGAGATAGCAGAGTTGTTTTAAATGTTTTTACAAATCCAAAAATATACAATGTTATGTAACTTATAGGTATTATTACATAGTGTAGAATGTATTTTGTTATTTAGTTAAAATTTAGAAACATTTTTTCGATATTATTATAATGTAAAATAATGATAATTCCTGGGGGGTTTTTAAAGCATATAATATATCAGTGCTTTACAGCTTATAAGAAAACAGAACTGATAAAAATATTCAGTTGACTTAGGAAATAACATTATCTATTCCAAACATGGTGTTCTTATCTGACAATATGATACAAATCTACAATATTGCCATTACTAATTTAAATAAAATATCTTATTTACTTTCTCCATGTATAAGAGCTGTGACTTCTCGCCGTGAGATCTTAGTTTGAAAAAGCACAGCCTTTTCAGAGCCATTTTTTAGAAAGTACATACTTACCTTACTCAAAACATAAGGAATATCTCTTCTTGAAGTTTTGACTACATCTTTGGCAGATGCTAGATATTGCATTTCTTGAAGTGATAACCCAATTTTGAGCTTTCCATTAATAATAGCAATTGTTGCTGGAACTGCATTCTAAAATGAGATCAGAGATAGTAATTAGAAAAATATAGTGTGCTTACTTACTTGGTTAAAATCGTATAACAGGTTGTCTCCTTTGATTTAAAATAATTTTTGTGTAATTTTATGTAACTAAATTAGTTATCTACAGTAAATTACATATATGAAAAGAATTATTTATTGACTGAATCCACATCAATTAAATAACACACATATCTTTTGAACTTTCTTCATAAGACGGGACAAGCCTTTTAGCCTTAACCAAATATTAATACGAGGTATAGTCAAAAAGTTCCCAGAATTAGTTGAAATATATTTATTAGACAAAAATAAGAACTTTTCATATTTTTCTTTAAAATACTCTCCTCCTACACCAATACACTTGTACCTAAAACACTTTTGACACTTATTTTTTGAAATGTATTTCAATACTTTTATCACATTTTTTCTGACAGCTTTAGCACCTGCAAATCGGTTTTCTTTTATAGATGTTTTCACCATGTGAACAGGATGAAATTGTCTGGTATTAGGTCAGGCGAGTTGGGAGGGTGTTTTAACGTGGTAACACAGAGCTTGACTAGGTAGTTACGTACTTAGAGGGATCGATGTGCAGGGGTAATGTCATTCAGCAAAATCCAATTGTTTTCTGTTCATTTTTCAGGCCATTTCTTCCTAATGACACCTCGTAAGCACCTAAGAACTTTTGTGTGGATAAACTTACCTTATATGCGATTTCATCACTTGTTATTCTTCAGTTTGTATGGACGGTTTGCTGAACTCGCTCTGTTGACATCTGTGGTTGCAGTTAAGGGGCATTCACTACGAAAGTCATCTTCAATGTTTATGCGACCTTCAGGAAAACGTTTGCCTTTCGTAAAATTGGATTTTCTTCATCGCCTCACCTCGTACGCATGTCCGACAATTTTAAGAGTCTTAGAAGATAACTTTTGTCGTAAAACACAAAATTCAACATTTTTTATAAGTAAAGTCTTGTTTATAATGGGATAAATATGAACAAAAAAGTAAGTGCAAGTTTCTTGGATATAAAAAAAGCTTTTGATTGTGTTGATCATGGTATACTTTTGAAAAAACTATATAAATGTGGTATAAGAGGGGTGGTTTTTGATTGGTTTAAAAGTTATTTAGAAAATAGAAAGCAGTGTGTCAAAATTAAAAATTCATTTAGTTGTTTGGGTATAGTAAAATATGGCGTACCACAGGGGTCAGTTTTAGGTGCATTATTATTTTTAATCTACATAAATGATCTATGTAATGCAAAATTTTATGGTGAACTAACATCCTTTGCGGATGACACTGCTTTATGCTATGTGAAAGATAATTGGAATGACATTGAGGAAGCTATGAATTTCGACTTTCAAGCACTACAGTGGTGGTTCTCTGACAACCATATGTTGTTAAGTCCGGAAAAAACAAAATTTATCAATTTCAGTTTAAGACAAAAAGTCTTCTTTACAAATGAAGTTATATACAATTGTACAAAATGCATATGTAGTAAGACATGCTGTACGGAGTGTGCTGTTATTGGGCAGGCAGACAATATTAAATATTTGGGAATTTTTCTTGATGAAGAGCTTAATTGGAAAGTGCATGTTCAAGATTTAAAAAATAAACTTAATAAAACGTTAAGATATTTTTATTTCTTAAAAAATATCTGTAGTGAACAAACATTGAGAATAATATATTTTTCCCTTGTACATAGTATAATAGATTACGGGCTCTTTTGCTGGGGTGGGACTTATGAATCAAATATTAGGCACATATTTATACAAGAAAAAAAGTTTATTCGAATAATTTGTAAGAAAGCAACAATGGAAGCATCATATCATTTATTTTTAAAACAACAGATATTACCATTAAAATATATGTTTGTTCATAAAGTTTTTAAAATGTACTATGTAATGAAGAGAAATTTGCCTGAAATTGTCGATAAAGTTAAGCTAAGAAAAAAGGATGTATTTATGGTTCCCAAACCAAATCTCACTTTCTATACAAAAAGTTATTTATTTCTGGGACCAAAAATGTTTAACTCAATACCAATTGTTCTGCAAAATTTGAAAAATATAAAATTATTTTCCAACAAAGTAAAAAATTGGTTATTAAAGCAAGAAAGTATAGATTACCTTGTAAATATTCAAGTTTAAAGCAATACACTTTCAAACATATTTTTATTATTCATTTATAATCGTATAAATTTTAATACCTTGTAAATACTTATTCACTGTATCATATATTTATTTCAGATAACATAGTAAAGTATACATATTTGGTTAGTCATAAATTGTTTCGTTTTTATTTTGTTCTTATTATTGTATTATATAGCTATACTGTTAGGGTTAGGATAACATTAAATTTAGAGTTAAGGTTTAAGCTATTTATGTTTTTATATTAGTGTTTATATTTTGAAGAATTGGGATTTTTTATTTTAAATTAATATTATTTGCTCATGCGCATATTAAGATTTATTTGAAAAGAAGGAACCTCTTAAACAGGCATTGCCTTAGGAGGTCCTAGTATTTTCTTGAAATATGTAATTTATGAAAGGTTTTGTTCTAGTAGTATAAGTTTTATTTTGTTAACAGAGAATTAAGAAGAAACCTTTTTATGTTTAAATGTAATTATATGTATTTTATGTATATATTTCGAGAAAATAAATATATTCTTATTCTTCTTATTCTCTTTTTTAACTGTTCTTTAAATCAATTTTCAAAAAGCGACAATGTAAACACGCAAATATACGAAAAGCGCCTCTCCACGTGGGAACAATGGGGGCTGAGCAATACTCGCGCTACCCATATCCCTTCTCCAGGAATAATACTATCTGGTAGACAACGAAATTCCCTCTAACAACGACGCTACAACGCTGTGTGTCTCTGGACATCGATTCCTGGAACTTTTTGACTTTACCTCATACTACAAAAAAAGGCAGTACATATGATTCTCATGTTAGATTGTTGTGAAGAGGAGCAAAGGGAATTTAAAAAAAATTGGCTTTCCATCCCTTTTTAGCTTAAATGTTTATGGAACCATATTGCGTATAAAAACAAAATTAATGAAAAAACTATTTTAGGAGTTTCTTTTACTTGCAGCCCGAGAAATAGAGGAATGCCAACTCTTGATCAACATAGATTGTGTTATTATGAAAAAAGTCCAACTTACATTGGTATATAATTTTGTAACAAGTTTCCTGAAAATATAAAAAATACTCACAATAATATAAAATTTAAGAAATCTTTAAAACAATTTATAATAAATTTGAGATGAATTTAGAATTGTATTCCATCCGGGAATATTTTGATAGTAGAGTAAGTTAATTATAGAATTATGAGGCCTTTCATTGAACTTGTACAGTTATTAAATTAAGAGATTTGAATTGAACTTAACAGTTTTGTATAAAAATTGATAAGAATGTGGGAATTTTTCATATCTTCTTGTTTTGTACATCAAATGGCCCAAGACTTATCTCAATTTCTGTTTACAATTGGTTCGTCATACTTATCAGATGTTATCAGTTAGTATAAATAATACTAAATAAAGTTTTCTAATCAAAGTAAATTGATAAAAAGATAAAAATTTAAACATGGTGTACCCAACGATATATATATAAGAGAACTGGATTGCCAACTGCCGCCGCGAGATTTCTCTCAAAAACGGCACGGTGCTATCCCAAAACTGGCATAGACGCATGCTATTATTGTGATGTTTTAAGATGCGATGGTTTGTTTCTGTGCTGCCTATAACTGTAACAGTAGTTCTGTGAAGAACTGTGAAATGTCCTTTAATTGTTCAATAATTTCCTATTTATTTTTCTAAATAAATAGTAAAATGGCAAACTATACTGTAATTACATATTTGTTACTGTTTTCAAGCAACCTTAAAATATATAATCCATCACATTCAATTTAAATAGTCTAACACTAATTTTTTAAGTTCCATTGTTATATATTTTTTTAACATTAAAACTGCTTCAGTAAAATAATCAACACCTCACCTTATCTGATTCCATATATTAAATATAGTCTGCATGGTTTTTTGTATGTAATATCATTTTATTAAAATGATCAATTTCACCTCTTGCAATTACAGGTAAAGAGCTATTTCATAATTTTTGGCGAACACATTTAATATATTAATATCTAGCTGAATAGGAATAGTAATAACTTTGACAATGAAAATGCTTTTATTTAGAGTCAAAGTTAGGGCTATGAAGTCCTCTCTCACTTATGACAATATGAGCAAGACAAAATATAATATACTGTAGGCCAAGTTTATATAGTGTAGGCCCTATATAAGTAACTAAATCAAAACGTGTGTTCCAGATTTACATAAGGGTGGGATTAACTGTTCGGGAGTTTTAAAAGAATACATTTATAGGTAATGTTAGCAACAAGGATATTGTTGAAGATAGTTATACAATTCAGATAATAGAATATATAGCGTTCATGATATGTACAATATTTTGTATCCACATTGCTAAAGACAAAAAAAGCCAATGCATTAATTGCTAACAAACAAGGCATACGACTAAAACTAAACAAAAATGTCTTACTTTAGTAACATGTAAGATGATTTTTGTAGTATAAGTGACTATAAAAAGTACAAATTTATAATTTTCATTGTATATGACATTTTAATATACTATTCATCTGTGTTAAAGTGGTACAGTAAATAAAGTGTTTGCTGTTAAATAAAGTGTTCTTTATTTACAACTTTTCATTTTAGAGTACAAATAAATATCCACATATGATGTATGAACACTATACTGTCAATAGGGTACTATAATACTAAGGTAGCATGTTATATTATGCCTTGGACTCTAAATAATAACACTAAGAAAGTATGCCTTATGTGATTTTCAATGTAATTCCGCCTGGAGAGTCCCACCAATCCACGAGTCAGTTGTGTGGGTTGCCTTGCCGATCGGACCGAGTGCCCGCCACTCAGCTGGCAATCCAGTTGTATTATATAGATCGATGGGTGTACCGCAAGGTTCCATATAAGGACCATCTCTGTTGTATAAATGATATTTCTGATTCTTTAATCATTGCCAAAACAGCGTGTCACTATATGCTGATGATTTAAATGTTACAGTGTTATGAAAAACCCAAGAGAACTTAAGAAAAAAGAGCATGTGTGAAATTATAAAATTTAAATTCATATTTTGACTCAAATCACTTATTTTTAAATATAGGTAAAACAAACTGTATTGCATTCTCAACCAAACAAAGTATATTTACAGTAAAGCCAACATTCAAATAAATTCAATTAAATTATATGAGGTTTATGAAACCAGTTTCTTATGTATACAAATTTACACATTTTTAAGTTGGGATAGCCATATAAATCTTGTTTTTAAAAGTTAAATTCAGGAATTTATGCTTTGAAACAAATTACCTTTTCATGTAGTTTGCCGATCTTGAAAACAATATACCTTTCACAAATTCAATCACATATATTATTTGGAATATTATGGTTCTACAAGTAAGAGTAACTTAGACAAAATATTAAAAGTTCAGAAAGAGCAATTAGAGATATGCTAAGATAAAAAAATAATATAAGCATTAAAGAATATTGAAAAATTTTAATATTTTTACAGTTTATGGATTGTAAATTTATGAATTAATTATGTAAAATCCAGAGTTGAAAGTGATCAAAATCCACCCCAAAATTATAACATAAGAAAAAGAAATCAGATTATTACTGAATATTTCAAAGTTCTTCCATTAGTGTAGCTTCCAGGCATTAGGACAAGAATTCAAGTAAAAAGTGAAAAGAAAGGAAAGCAGCACATCTTAATAAACTGGAGAAAAACACATAGCGAATGAAGAAGGGCCCCCAAAGTAATTCTCTACCTTTATCTGTTTGTCTGTGTTTTATCTCCAGTTTCTCAACTAATGCTGTTTTCCTTTTCTTTCGCTATTTACATAAATTACTTTTATAAAGGGATAAAATGAACTTTAAAACAATCACCTCTTTTCGAACTATCTGCTCAACTGCAAGTGCCGTTTCTATATTGTGTGGCTGAGGCATTCCATGTGTGATAATTGTACTTTCCAGCGCCACCACAGGTTTCTTTGATTCCAAAGCATTCTTGACTTCCTTACTTACTTCAACATACCTCGATAATTGATGTAGTTTTCTTATTATCATCTAAAAACAATAATGAAACAATTGAGGTTATAAATCATTTAAGTAAGCCCTAAGAAATACTATTGCCGCTAACAATTGATTGATATCTAAGATAGTAAGTTAGCCGAACAGATGTATATGCACCATTCAAGAAGGGCAATGGAACAGAGAGACCAGAGACAGATGGATTCACAGTTGATTGGAAACCTGCGAGAGTGGCTGGGTTAGGGGTATAGGAAAATGAATTTTTACCTAACTCAATTCCTCACCGGTTAAGGCTACTTCCGAGCATACCTCTTTAAAATGGGCAAGGTCAGAGGTCCAGATCCAGAGTACCCTTATGGGGATTCCAAAGAATAAAACGTACCCCACACGCTCTTTAAGTATGTGAGATGGACAGATCAAAGATGGAGGAGGTACGAAGTAAACATCGACCAAGACTCTTTATCAATACCACCTTACGTGACAGGTGGGCAGGAGTGTCAATATTCCCGTTCTTGAATAAGAGGGTGAGATAGTCATTACCATGTGTATGGCTGGGTGGGTAGGCCAATTCCACCGTACATGTACAGTACTGACGACAGAAAACTAGTAGCGATCTTATGAAAGAGAACTTTTAACGATTTAAAGTGCGATAACACTATTAAGTTTAAAAAAATAAAAACAATAATTAAAACAATTAAGTCAAAAAACAAGCTGTGGTAACTCATGAGTAAATTATATCGCCGAACACATAGTGTGGAAAACGATATCTGATCAGCAGATCTGGAACAAAGTGCGCTTATACACTGAGAAGGTGCTGAAAACAAAGATAGCAGAAGAGCGGTAGAACTACACTAGATAACCGCCTCTGAAAAGAAAAACCAATTAGACTAAGCTATCCCTCATAAGTAGGCACTATCTTGAAGTGATGCTCACAGCCAGTTTTGAGAGGAAATAATGCCTGGACCAATGGGTTTTTAGTGGGTGCAAGTTACACATATCACTAGGACCCTGAAGGCGCATAACTCAAAAATATAAGTCCTGTTTGATGTATAAAGATAATGAAATTTGGCATGAATTGTAGTAATAACACATTGCTAAATTCAGTCACTAGTAATAAATTAAAGCCTGTCTACAACTATGAGCCCGGTTTTCAATAATTACATTAATTTTAAAGTTACTAACCTTTAAAATCTAAATGCAGAAATTATAACCATGAAATTTTATGGTTATAAGTTTAGCTAGGCGTGTATCCAAACTAAATCTATAGATAATAAATAAACTTGCTATTTGGTAGTACCTTCTACAAGTTTCATAGATAATACACTAGGAAACTCATAAGACGGAAAACACGACGATAACGCTGATAACAGGCATTCATTTGTTTACAACTTTTACACCTGCTAGCTAAGACCCAAGACTACTAAAGTAGAATTTACAATAACCTTATAGCATAGACCTTCTATTGCTCTCTTCTGTAAACGAAAAATTCTCAATAAAGCAGTACCGGATGCAGAACCCCATAGTATTATCATAGACCTTCTATTATACTATATATTATATTATAATAGAAGGTCTATGCTAATACCATTGATTTTACTTTACAAAGATTTTTATATACATTTTTATACAGTAAAATCAATGCTAATACTCAAATATAGGTACTTTTAACATTAAGTGCTATGAGAGGATCAAGGAGATTTAAAAAAATCGTGTTATCAAGGTTCCACTATATTTATTACGTGTTCCTAAAGACATTAAAGTATTTAACGGCCACTTAAAGAGAAACAACACACTACATTGTGTGTGTGTCATATCCACAGTACATTTATGTTATTGCAACTACCATGGATAACTGACAAAATGTTTAAATAAGTAATAGTACGGTTGATGTAGTGCATTCGAACACCCTGAAACGAGATTAAAGTGCAATTAACTTCTATTTTCATTATTTTTTTTTAAATTCTAGTTCAATTTTAATTATAGCCCTTAATTGTATAGGTTACCTGATTAGAGTAACATTCATACATGTCATCCACCACATACAACTGTAAAATTGTCAATGAGCCATTAAAATTAAAATAAAATAGAACAAAAATTGACAATCTTTCGTCACAAAGCTGGGCCTCTTCAGTTATCAGTGCATTTTGTTCAAGCGAAGTTGAGTATAAGGACATATGTTTAGAGATTTTGCTGAATTTAATGTAGTTATTTGTAAACTAGTAATAATAATTAAGCCATCAGCCCTCACTTGCTTGTTATTACTTTATAAAATAAAATTGAGTGAGTTGGGCACAGAACTACTCTGTTGACCTGACCTGCCCCTATTCTGTATTAAACTTGTTTCAATTTAATCCCACTTTCTTAGCCTTTGACTACGTTCTCAACAGCTGTTTCCTAGGTGCAATAAAAGTAATGCCATAGATACAAATACAATTTTCAAACAAAGGAAAGGAAATGTCAAAATCTGTAATTTGAACACAAAAGACTTTTATGTTCATAGAAATTTTTGTTTGTTAATCAAAGCACCGGAAAATGCGTGAGTAATGTCCTAATATTTATTTGTATACGGTAAGACAATTTCAGTTCTCATCCATTTACTCATTATGTATTTATAAATTGTCATTCATGCTATTTTTATCTATAAGCCAATAAGTAACAGTACTCTCCAGGTATGTGATAGCCTAGGCTATATTAGGCCTACGTATATTCTCTGACTAGTATATTTTTCTCAATAATATCCTTAATATTTTTCTTAATAATAGAGTAAAAAGCTAGAGTGGGGATATTAGTGAAAAGGTTTAATTAATGATAATATCCTTCATTATTCATCAGTGAGAAACTCAGGGCTGTATCTAGGACCAATTTTCAGTTAAAAGATGTCTTTTATTATTAAACTAATCCATCTCCCCTCAAACTATAAAGCTATTTTTTTCCATTTGAGGAAACTGAGGCCTTGGAGCTGTAAGAGTCCTACGATGTATTTTATTTTTTCATTAATTTTCCCCCCTTTGTTAATTTTTTTCCAAGAGAGTTCCTCTTACTTAGTTATAGGCCTAGGTGTACTTTTTATTTTACTTGGGCGTGTTTTTAAAATTGTAAATAAATTTATATTAAAACCTCACTAACTCTGTAGCCTTGTTAACTCGGCAGTCATCAGCTGACGGAGTGCAAGTCTAGTTGGCTTTAGATTATGTGTATTTCAATTTGAAGGAATACACAAGGCTTTTGATTGTGTCAAATACATGGAAGGAACATTACGTTATTTGCATCTACAAGGATCATCTGCAACGGATATTTTATTCCTACGAAGCAGGAATAAAATATCCATTGCGAAGCAGCCAGGTGCTGAGCTAAGAAAAACAATCTTCAATCAAACAATTTTCTAGCACTTTTAGCTCTACAGTAATTGTTGAACATTCAATATTCCTTTGCAGATACAATAACTATATACATGTAAGTATAATACATTTATAATGTAACTCAAAATCTATCGTGTGTTCATGCACTTAAACCCACTAACAAACTACCTTTTAGATGGCTCAAAAAATTTGTGTTATAAAAGCACTCTTTTACGTTGAGTTATGGAAAGTCTGGGCTAACATTAACTTTGTTATTCTCTGTTGCTAAGAAGGGTGCAATACGTAGACTTAGTTGTCTCCAAATAGTCGTAGAAAATGAAAAACATGGTGGATTTGATGGGGACTCAGAAAACATTCTTTTGGTGAGGAACTACAGTTCTGTGATGGGGAGAATTGGTTAAGTACATTAAAATACTGGACCATATTCTAATATTGATCCTTGGTACCGTAATCCTGAACACAGGATCTAGATGAGAAGATGGGAATCTTCTTATGGCAAGTGAGCAGTCATCATAGTATTTTCACTGCATGCCCACTTTCCTGGAGTCTGTCTGAAGGAATTTGTTCTGCCATACTTCAGGCGGAGAGAGATTGAAGGTGGCACTAGCCCTGTGCTTTATGTCAGGCTTGTTGTGTTCTGGTTTGTGTGCATATTGTGTAATGTAAGGATATTCTAGTTTCCACAGAAAATGCAGATTCGAAATTGCTTGTCATATAGGCTAATAGTCTTATTTCATTCACGTTTAAACTTGAATAATTTGTTAAAATTTTGCATTAAGAAATGAGTTTGTGTGTACAATTTCCAGTTCTAAGACACTTGTGTAGCCATATAGTAGAGTGCCTGGTACTTACTTCAAGAAGTCATTTGCTCTCCGCTGAGTGTCCACTCCATGTTGTTATTAGTGAGACTGACACCTCCTAAATGGTACACCATGAGGAATGCTGTGGACTGCAAGGCATTAGGATATTACTGTTCTCAGAAGAAGGTGGAAGGGTAAAAAGGACTAATCATCTCAATGTATTTCTCTAGCTTGTTTCTATCTTGATTGTACTCTACACTTACAATGTAAGTCCTCGACTTGTAAATCCTTTATTAGTTGGAGAGCATTGAAAACGAGAAAAATGGACAGTTTAGGTTAAATACTCTCGGACGATTTCTTACCAAAAAGAATTTTTGGTAGGAAATGGTTTTCTCTGTAACATAGATGAATTTAGCAAATTCTGTGATTCGGATTAAAGAATTAGAGTACACTTAGAGCTAAATGTCCAGTTTCAGCGTGTGTTACAGATCAAGAGGTAGACTCCAAGGAGCTTCTCCAAGCGGATGCTTGAAGCTGAAAGTATTTACCTTCAAGTATGCATTGTTGATGGAAGGGATGTAAGTTTATTCCCTCCACTGTATGGTTGGTTGATAACGAGACTGTTCAGACCAGCCAGAATTCAAAATTAATTAAGGCATTAAAGAATGTATTACTTATTTTGGTAAAAAGCACTTAAATTATATTCTAATGCACCTACAATTTATAAATAAATGCAAATTTGAGGTTTTAAAAATGGCTTGAAAACACACTCATTGGACAACATTCCGAAACCCCCTCCTGTAAATTGGACCCTCCCTTTAGGTAAATCCTGGTTACATCACTGCTCTGACTTGACAAAAGTCCCCGCTCAACATAAAAGTCAAGTACAGAACACAACAAAACGTGTACTGGTTAGTAAAATATCACCCAGAACATAGTTTTCGTAATTACAGAACAATAATACATCATACTATTTTCATACAATGTTTTTTACAGTATTGTTTTTTGGACAAGTATGTCGTTTAATCAAAATCAAATCAAAATTTCTTTATTGTCACATAAACGTTTTACATGAATAGCACAGCTAAAAACCAGGTGACATTGTCAAAATTAATAATGTAATAACTTACACAACATAATAAAACCTAGAGGAGATTGTTCTATTATTGTCTAATGTAACTAACATTAGAGACCACTATATATCCTCTACACTATAGGCCACTATGTAATATTAAACTATACTTAATTTATAAAATATAGCTTACATGTCGCTATCACATAAGTACTCACTGATGCTATAATAATTTTTTTCCAACAAGAAATTGGTAAGACTGCTTTAAAAACAGTTTGTGTTGATTAAAGTCTTGTATTTAAGGGGGAGTTTATTAAAGGTCTTTTTTCCCATATAGTTTGGTGTTTTTTCAATAAGCTTCAGATGATGGTTAGGGTACTGCAAATTATTTTTAAATCTAGTATTATACCCATGATCAACTAGTTCATCATAAAAACTACTCAAGTTTGTCTTAACCATCATTAACATTTTTAGTATGTATAAATTAGGAATAGTCAATATCTTTAATTGT